>KN805396.1:0-51144 GCA_000818945.1 Schizochytrium sp. CCTCC M209059 | reverse complement strand
GCCTACCCTTTTAGGTGGCTCGAAGCGAGCAAGACGCCACTTCAGGCTTGCGAAAAAGAAGAGGTAATGAAGCAAGCAAAGTGTATACGGGCATTCTCTTAATTGTCTCGTCAAGATGATTGAACTGTTTACTTTTACTCTTCGTCCGAGGACATCTCCATGTCTTCGACGAGATCACCTTCATCCTCGTCGCCAATGTCCTTCTTTGCTGCGGCGGCCTTTTTGGATGTGGGCTTCTTGGCTGATTTCTTGGTCTTAGAGGCTGGTGTCTCCTCTTCATCCTCCTCGTCACTGCTTTCATCGTTCGCTTCGGCCTCTTCGTTGTCATCCTGGTCATCCTCGGCCTCTGCGGAATCTTCGACCTCGTCATCCTCCTCGTCGTCGACCTCGGCAGCAGCGGCTTCAAGATTCTCAGGATGAAGGGCGGTACTTTCGGCAGCTGACAAGGCAGCAGCCCTTTCGATCGCGCGCTGAGCACGAGCAGCTTCTTCCTCCTCGCTGAGAAAGGCGTTCATCCGGGCGACGTTGTTTGGCGCAAAATCTGACTTTTCGCGTTTCTGCTTGATCGACTCGATCCAGCCATCGATTTTGGAAATGAGGGCCTTGACCTCCTCGCGCGCCCGTGGCACCTTGCTTTTGCGCCGGAACGATCGCAACGCAGCGGCAACAGGAAAGGCAACCTCGGGAAAGGCGATGGAAAAGCGATTACTATCGAGAAAGTCCTCGAGAAGCTCGGTGGTGCGGCGCACAAGAGCAATCTGAGTGGGTGCCATCGCAAGCGCGTTCTTGTTCAACGAGAGAACATCTTCGAGCTTGGGCTCCTTGACCATTGTTGCTTGCGAAGGTCTCTCCTGGAGCTCTTTGCAGGCGAGCACGTCGAGCAGGAGGGGCGCGCACGGAATGTAAAAACGCGACGAACGGGTGAGATTGTTCAGGATTGCGACACAATGGAAACGCACAGGAAAGTTGCGCGCGGCGGGCGCCAGACGAATGGTGCCGGTGATCACCTGGATGAGCGGGTAAATAAGGGAACGAAGCTGGTGGTCGTCGGCAGTCGCGGCGGCGCCCTTTTCGTCAGCCTTGGGAGTACCCGGGTACGAGCTGAGTACGACGCCCCAGAGGCGGATACAGTGCACGAATTGCCAGCCGTACACGCCCCGCGTGGACTCAGAAGTCTTCGAGATGATGGCTGCGCGCAAGTGCAGAGCCAGCTGGCGAATGTAGACAAAGGCCAATTGGTACGTCACGCTAAGATCAATGCCAAAAAGGTCCACAAGACACTTGGCCTGCATGGCAATACGGCCAGACTCCTGAGCATTGCTGTGCTTGGAACCGCGCACAAACTCGAGATAGACAGGCTTGAGAATATCGGGCAACGGTCCAGACCCGCACTCTGTCGCGAGGCGCCTCAGACAAGAGAATGCCAAAAGACGGCTGCGGTCAGAAGTGCGAGAATTGCCCCAAATGGTGGTGAGCACCTTGACAAATTTGCGAAGCACCTTGGGTGGCAACCCGCAAATGTAAATGCCGTATGGCAAAAGATGACGGAGAACAAAACTCTGAAGATCCTCGGGGATGGTCGCTGACATGAGTCGGGCAACTGCACCAAGGAACGACGAGGCCACCGGGCTCAATTTCGACCAACGCTTGTGTGACGAGACGATCTTGCGCCGTCCGGCAATCTTGGGACGCTGCAGCGAAAGAAAGGTATCAAAGGCCGTAGCGAGCCGCGTCATCGCGACGCGGAGAACGCGCTCCTTGGCAAGCTCGTTAGGAACGCGAAAGTTAGACTCTGCCTTCTCTTCGCCTTCGGGAGTGCTGAGTTCGCTCTCGACTGTGGCAAAGATGCGCACCATGGTCTTGATGGTCTTGAGGCTCGGTGCCTCCTTGAGCTCCTTTTCTAGCTTGCGAAGGTAGACAAAGGAGACCACGGTCTTGCCATCCTTTTGAGGCTTTTCTGCGTCGTTTTCACCCTCAGTCGCTTTGTCCGCATCTTCATCTTCATCGTCGCTTTCACCGAAATTAAGAAGCTCCGCATTTTCCTGCTGAAGGTACTTGTAGAACTCGGGATCTTTTTCCTTGAGAGCCTCGAGTTCTGCCTTGTGGCGCTCCGCAGCTTCTTCGTCATCTGATTCGTCGTCGTCGTCGTCGTCGTCGTCGTCGTCCTCATCCTCCTCATTGGATTCTTCGTCCGACTTGACCTTGCCAGTCTTGGTCTTGACCGTTTCCGCGCCATTCGACTTTGCGGAGCCTTCTTCCTCTTCTTCATCTTCATCGTCTTCGTCATCGTCGTCGTCATCAAGCTGAGCCGCATCATCCTCATCGTCCTCATCATCCTCGTCACTTTCCGGGTCGGCCTTGAAACCGCCGGCAAGAAAATCCTCGATGCTCATGGCGCCGTTGATGGCCGAGGGGCCCTCTTCCACGTCGTCATCGTTGTTTCCATTGGCGGTGGCCTTCGCTACAGCCTTGCCGGTCTCGCCGTCAAAGAGTTTGCGCTTTGCCGTCTTTTCGGCATCGGTTTTGGCGTCCTTTGCGGAAGCAGGGTCACCGCCAGCGCGCTTACGCTTTTTGAACTCCTTGGCAATCAAGGACTGCACCGTCGGCCCGCCAGACTTCTTTCTGGCGCTGTCGATGGCCCTGGCGCCCTTGCTGGTCTTGGCCAGGCTTGAGGACTTGACCCCCGAGACGGCAGCGGACTTGCCGGAAACCTTTTGCTTCTTGACGAACTTCTGAATAAGCTTCTTCGTCTGCTTGCGACCCATCGTGCCGACCCGTTTGCGCGACGCCGCAACCCCGTCCGCAACAGCCCTGCCCACGACGCGCGGCGCAGAGCTCACCGCTTGCAGTTCTGCCACCGCCCGCCCCGCCGCCAGTCATGCCAGGACCACCCAAGATTGGGTTGTCCTGGAAATGGGTTGTCCAAAAATGGGTTGTTCTTCCCTTCTTCCCCGGCCGTCCTCTCAAATCTGAAGCTGGGGCAGGGCATTGGCGTGCGGGCTGAAAAAGCAAGTCTGGCTGGGCGATCGATCGCGCACAGCTGTTCTAGGGCAAAAGTGGCCTTGAAGAGGATATAATTAAATTAGTCAACGATGGAGCAGGTAGGTTGGATTATCTCCGAAACTATGCTTGCGGTGCATTTTGCCAATGTGATGTAAGTAAAAACCCCGTCCTTACCACGACATATTCCTTTTCAAGGTTAGACAAAGAGAAAAGTAGCTTCTTGCAGCCAGGTCACGCCGTGCAGAAAAGCAAGCATCCGCCAATACTGGCTCATGTTTGCTGCGCTAACTTACTTACTTACCTGTAAAGTAAAATTTGACTCGCCGACGGGCGTTGTTCTGTTTGTGCTGTTCCGTTTTACGGCGTGGTATACTGGCAGCAAACAAATCGAGAAACGAACAAGCCTCTCGGGCCTGAGTCGCAGCCAGAGCAGCGACGGCGCGTGGCGCGCGCGTGAGGGAGAGACGCGGAGGCAGGCAGGCAGGAAGGGAGAGAAAGAAAGTAGGCGCGTCGCAACTGCACCGACAGAGGGACTGGCAGGCGGCTGCGAGACCTCACAGAGGCTGCGACGGCCTTTCCGAACGAACGGGTTGGCTTGGGCCTCGCGACACCAGGCTCGTTTACCTTTTTCCATCCCTTGCGACGCGAGTCGGCTTGGCTCACGTGGTGCACCCATTGAATTGACTCGCCGTCATGGCGGACGACCGCAATGTGAAGATTCTGCGGGGTATGCAGCGAAAGAGCAAGGCCAACAAACTCTGCTTCGAGTGTGGCGAGCGTGGACCGAGCTACATTTGCCTCAACTTCAACACGTTCGTGTGCACGAACTGCAGTGGCATTCTGCGAGAGTTCAGCTATCGGGTCAAGGGCATCAGTATGAGCACCTTTACCGACGAGGAGATGCAAAGCATTCGCAACGGAGGCAATGCAATTGCCCGCAAAATCTGGCTCGCCAAATATAAAGAAAAGGACTTTCCAGAGCCGACACCTGGTCAGCGCGATCGTATTCGCAAGTTTATCATGTACAAGTATCAGGATCGACGCTGGTGCAAAAGTAGCGGGGGTAAGAAAAAGACACCCGCGGCGGAATCATCTTCGGAAGAAGACTCTTCGTCCTCGAGTGATTCGACCGATTCGGAGGAGGAACGCCGTCGCGCCGAGGCCAAGGCCCGCAAGAAGGCCGCCAAAAAGGCGGCAAAAAAGGAGAAAAAGAAGCTAAAGAAGCGCAAATCCAAAACCGCTGGCGATGAGGACTCGAGCTCCTCCGACTCCGACGGCGAGACGGGTTTTTCTGCGCCTCCTCCGACGCGAAACATTAACGAGATCATGCCCAATGCACCTCGTCTCGTGGTTGGTGACGCTGCTCCAAAAAAATCTGTCCCGGTAGATGACATGTTCGGTTTTGATCTGTACTCAAGCGGGCCTTCGGCGCCAGTGTCAAGACCGCCCATGACGCAGCCCTCTGCTCCTTTCGCGCAGGGTAATGGGGCATCCGCTTCAGCAGGCATCCATGAGAGTAATGATGATGATGATTGGGGAGACTTCCCCTTCCCACAGGCTTTCAATCCAGGGCAGCCCGATGCGTTTCACAACTCTACTCAGCCACCGTCGGCGCAGATGGAGTCTTTTTCTTCGCAGCATCAGCAGCATCAACAACAACCTCAGGGACAATTTGGGCCGAGTGATGGCTTTGGCGCATCGCAGATGGCGTCTCAGTCGTCGCAAAACAATGCCTTTGGACAAGGTGCAACACCATTGGACGATCCTTTCGCAGCTTTGTCTTTTGGGGCGACGTCAAGTACCGCACCTTCGGCTTCAGCCAGCGGCTCGCAGGCAGGCACTCACCAATATCAAGGTGAAGATCTCCATGGCATGCAAAATGGCATTGCAACTGGGTCGTTTGAAGCTCATCCTGGTGCACAACAGCAACTCGTTCAGCGACGATCAAGTGATGACGCCTTTGGTGGACTCCAGAACATACAAGAAACACAGTCACGGACTCCCCCGCAATGCCCTCCGTTTCAACACCAGCAGCATCCTCAACAACAATTGCCATCGCAACAGTACAGCAACGACGTCAATAACCACAATGATTCTACCCCGGGTCGAATGCAAGGTCCATCATCGTCATTTCAGAATCCGCAACATCAGCAATACCAGCAGCATCAGCAATACCAGCAACATCAGCAACCGCAGCAGCAACCGCAACAGCAGGACGAGTCGTCACTAGGAGGATTTCAGGGAATGCAGCCGTCTTATCCGGGCACACAGCCACAGCAGAACCAGTCAGCTGACGATGGAGACTTTGGCAACTTTGAGGGCTCGTCGCAAACGTTTTCAAACATGCAGCAGCCCTCGTCAACGCAACAGCCGTCTGTTTCGGGCACACAGCCTCAGCAACAACAGTCAAGTGACGACGGGGATTTCGGAGACTTTGGCGACTTCCAAGGCTCGGCACAACCGTTTTCAAGCATGCAGCAGCCCTCGTCGGCGCAACAGCCGTCTTTTCCAAGCACACAGTCACAGCAAAACCAATCAAGTGGCGACGGAGATTTCGGAGACTTTGGCGACTTTCAGGGCTCAGCGCAAACGTTTCCAAGCATTCAGTTTTCAGGCACGCAGCCACAGCCATATCAGCATCCACAGCAGTCTCAGCAGCCACAGCAGTATCAGTATCCACAGCCGTATCAACAGCATCATACGGGTGCAAACGGCGATTCAGATGCTGATTTCGGGAACTTTGAAGGATCCTCACAGAGCTTTCCAGTGCAGCAGCAAGGGCAAGGTGCACAGTTGCAACAGCAAGGATCGTTTTCTTCCGGAGATTCTGCCGCGCAGGATCCATTTGGTCAATTTCAAGGATCCGGAGGTAGCCAGGATCCCTTTGCGTCGCTTTCGTCGACGAGTGGCCCGCAAGTGGCGCAAGTTTCGAATCCTTATGGCCAAGCAAGTCAGCAGGTCTCGCAGCAGGCTCCAAGTCAAGAAGAAAGAGAAGCAGAGGGTAATCCTTTTGACCTCTTTTAGTGTTGGGGAGAGCCAATCTTATTCATTCATGCCGTAGATATTGCTCATTACGTTGGTTCTAACTGTTCACGGACTTGCGTCTGCCCAGACCCGTAGCATGATTTGCAAAAGGTCTTCGAGCTGGGTCCTATCCATCTCGCGCCCGCGACGGAGGTCCATGTAGTCTTGAGAAGAGAAAGATTCAAAGAAGTCGTGATCAAAAACGATGGGCATGCCAAAGATCTCGAAGCCTCCAGGCACGACGCGCGCATCTTCCTTGGGGAATGATAGGTTTGCGCGTGGGAAAATTGCGATGCGAAGCGGTCGACCCGGAACATCAAGCGACAAAAAGTTGTGTGCAATATTCTCTTGCGCAAGCGCACCCAGAAACAAACGGAGCGCTTTCGCAAAGCTTTCCAGCTGCTCGTCGTCTTCACTGAGTTCAAAAACTATACACTCGATAGTGTGTTTTGCCCCCGCGCGCGATGGCGCAAGAACTGTGCCCCATTCGTACTCGGCAAAGGGCGTCACTGCCGCGGCCTCCAAGACGCTGAGTCCATTTCCTTGCACTGGGTGCGGCATGATGTGCGTGTGCAAGTGATTGACGCTTGCAAAGGAGCCAAAGGAGTTGAAGCCCAAGAGCCAGCGATCTGGTCGCAGTTCCATGGCCATTTGCAAAGAGAAAATGAGAAATGGCAACGAGTCGACGTCGGCAAAGTTTTGCGCAAGAGGACGCTGGCTGTGGACGAGAAAGTGGTGATCGCAAATCGGGAAAACATTGAATACGACGCGAATTGTCTCATTCTGTAGGACAACTTCGGTGTCCGGTACCTTGAAAAAGTTAAAGGCAGACTCCACCCATGGTCCGCAAACCAAGACATGGCCTGGGCTCGCCTTGCGTTTTTCTGTTTTCCGCTTCGGATTAAAGACCACTTTGATGCGCGCTTCCACGGCATCAGCATCAGCATCAGCATCAGCATCAGCATCGGCATCGGTATTGGCCCCGACTTCTTGTAGCCGCGGCTCATCGTCCTGCTTTTCTCGAGGGTCGTCCTTCTCATCGTCGTCACCCCTTTCGATGGCGGCGTCGTCGCTCCGCATCGTGGGCTCGAACACGAACTCGCGCACGCGCACGTCCGCGAGGAAGTCTCTGGCGCGCGCGGCGACGGGCCCCGCCCGCCAGGCCGCGGCCAGCCGCGCCTGCATGGTCGTCGCTGCGCGCCTCTCAGGAGGGCGGCCCAAGGGAAGATGGAGAACGCACTGCAGGCAGGCAGCCTGAGCTCGGTTTGAACAAGCCAAGCCCTGCGGAAAGAAGCCTCGCGAGCAAAAGCAAAAGCGAATCTCGCGCAGCTCGGCGCCGTGGCGCGGGCGCGACGCAGGGCGCTGCGGCGACGCGCGCGGACCAGGTGGAGCTGCGGCCGATACTCGGCGGGACCTCGTCGCCCTCCTCGGCCGGCGGCGCGCCCAGGCCAGCACGAGCCAGCAGGGACGCCAGGAAGAGCTCGCGGGCCGTGGGCAACGCGGATGCCGACGAGGTGGGCACGGAGCTCGACGTGAACGAGTCGAACCACACGTTTCATTGCGGCGGGAGGTGCGTCACGGGCCCCGCAGAGGAGGACTGCGATTTCCAGCGGCTCATGATAGGCGTCTTCGTACTAGTGACCATTGCGTATGCGCTGCTCTCGGGCTTCCTTTTGTTTGAGTTCTTCCCCTTGTTTGCAGCGATGCCGCTGGTCTTTATTGCTTTGGACTTTACCGCTTTCATGCTCACGGGGTGCACGGACCCAGGCGTGGTGACGCCGCAGCCCGATCGCGGGACAACGCCAGATCCAAGTCGCCGGTTCTGCAACATTTGCAATGTGTACCAAGAAGACAATCAGCGGCACTGCAGCTTTTGCAATGCTTGCGTGCGGGAGCTGGATCATCATTGTGGCGTTACGGGCACGTGCATTGGAGCGCGTAACAAGGTGCACTTTATGATGCTCTTTTTCTACTATATGATGTCGTTTTGGAGTCTCGTCACGGCCATTGTCTACATTGCAATCTGTACAACGCTTTCGACGTCGAGTGGCTTTGACGGTTCCTTTTCGCCGGCAGTGGAGATTTCCGCGCATGCCTTTGGCATCTTGTTTGTTGTTGTCGCGGTGGCCTCGGCCGGCTTTTGGTTTCTCGCCTACTTTGATATGCTCGGCAATTGTGGTATGTGTGTGTACCGCATCTTTTGCTGTGTGCCAATGGCTCGTCGCGGGAGTAGCCTTGTTGCCACAGACCTCGAGCGTGAGCCCGCTTGCGGCGCGTGTACGCCGTGCTCCTTTTGCACCGTGCCCAAGCGCGAATTTTACCCTTAGCGTCGTGAATTTTCTGGTGAAGAAAACACCTTTAGAATAAGCCTACGGCCTGAGGCCACCAGTCGTGAAAAGTGTGCAAGAAGATTGAATGAAGACTCAGGGTGCAAAGATGGAAAGAAACAATGTGCAAGGATAGATGGAAGATTCTTGCGTGCGTGATTCGAAGAAAAGAATCAAATGTCGTGTCGATTCGTCCAGTCTGTATTCGTTTCAATGCATTTCGGTGGGCCTAGGTCTAGTCAAATTTCTTATTTTAGTTTCCAAAGCAAACAGACGCAATGGTCGTTCTTCATAGCACAAAATCCTTGTTTGGTAATTTCGTAACAGGTCAATTTCCACCAGATCAGAAAGCCTACCTCCAACAAAAGATGAAGAACTAGGGCTTCTTCTTCACGGATGTACGTGCATTTAAAAAACAAGAACATTGGCGTGATTTGCAACTCTGAGAAGAATGTCCCGTCGAAAAGATGTTGAATGCTGAAAGCGTACGCAACCTGAGGGATCCACTGATTTCCTTTGCACATGGGAGCGTTTCCCCGAATACCAGAGGGTGATTGTAATCCTATGATGAAACATGGACTGCGTGTTAAACCAAGGTCCACTACAGTCGAATGTAATAAGATGACATATCAAATGAGATGAGGCAGATTCGTAAATCCAAGTCACATCAAGAGGGGTGGAAGAGGGAGGGATCATAAGAGTTTGACTTCCAAGACGCAAATTGAACAGAACATAGATTTTGGCTCTAGGTATATACGTCGATGGATAAGGCAGTTTGGAGAGAATGGATTGATTTGACCTGATTCTCCTCCGAGGTCTTAGATTGATTGGATGTTTGATTGCATACAGGCATGGACATGGCCGACGGCTCAGATTATTGTGGTTGATACAGGGTTGTCCTTGCTCTGCAGAGCCTTTTGCCTCATCTCTTGAACACTTTCCTCGCGTTTTGACACGTGAAGGCGTGCCTTATCCAGAAGTTTCTGTTTTTCCTTGAGCGCGGCCTCCCTGCGCGCTCTCTCCTCTCGAAGACGCTTTAACCGTGCGTGAGCTTCCTTGGCCTTGGCCATTTCCTCGGCGAGAACCGCTTCGGCCTTCGCATCTGCCAGCGTGTCCGATGTCAGTGGCGTCGTGACCTCTGGCGGATGTCCTCCCGCCTGCCCGGGTTTTCCCCCCGACCTTGTCGTGGTCGTGGTCGTGGTCGCCTCGGCTCTTGAAGCCGACGCTGGCTGCGCCGTTTCCTTGTTTCTTTTCTTCCCGCACCCCACGCACGCCGCGAAGAAGTCCATCAGAGAGCTTGGCCCGGTGTCCTCGCTCTCGCGCTTCACGCCGGCGCGGCCCCCAGGCACGCCGCCGGCCGTCGTGGTGGCCGTCATGGCCGCTGCCCGCCCGCGCCCGCGCCCGCGCGTACTGGGTTCGTCCTCTGAGCAAGCTTGCTACCCGGAGATCCGAGTCCACAGCGCTCGCTTTCCACTGCCGCCGCTGCCGCCGCTCGCCGCCGGGGTCTTCCGTTCGCGAGGCGCCCGCCTTCGCAGCGGCGCGGTCACCCCGCCCGCCGCGCGCCCGCGCCCGCACGCAGGTCGCGCGCGTCGCGAAGGCAAGGAGATTGGATCAGGAGCAGGAGCAGGAGAAGAAGGACAAAAAGGAGGCCTCGCGATCTCTTTCTCCTCGTTCGCGGCGGCCGGCCGAGCCGCAGGGCCACGCCCCGCGCGACTGGACCCCGCCGCGCGCCGCGCAGGAAGCCGCGCAGGAAGCCGCGCGCGAAGACGTGCAAGAAGCCGCGCAAGCCGCGCGAGCCGCGCGAGCCGCGCGAAGCCGCGCCCGCGTCTCTTCTTCTCTTCTCCTGCGCCGTTCGGGGTCTGCTTGCTTGCGCTTTCTTTCTTTCTTTCTTTCTTTCTTTCTTTCTTTCTTTCTTTCTTTCTTTCTTTCTTTCTTTCTTTCTTTCTTTCTTTCTTTCTTTCTTTCTTTCTTTCTTTCTTTCTTTCTTTCTTTCTTTCTTTCTTTCTTTCTTTCTTTCTTTCTTTCTTTCTTTCTTTCTTTCTTTCTTTCTTTCTTTCTTTCTTTCTTTCTTTCTTTCTTTCTTTCTTTCTTTCTTTCTTTCTTTCTTTCTTGGCTCTGTCTGCTTTGCTCGCTCGCTGGCAGCATTGAGCTTGGTTCTGCGCGCCCGCCGTGGCTTCGACGTGCCGGGCCTGGCCTCGCTCGCCTCGCCGCTCCGGGCAGGCCCTGCATTGCGCAGGCGAGACCGGCCCGGCCTCGCCTGACTTCGCGCCGCGCAGCGAAGCGAGTGGAGACGGGTAGCGAAAATGGCGGCGATTGAAGGTGATGTGATTGGAGAAGACAGAGCCCACAAAGGCGGGTGAGCATGAGGAGCAACTTGCGAACTTGGGACGCAGCGAGGACAGCAGGAGGAGGGATAGCAAGGAAGCGGCCAGGGCCAGGGCCTTTGTGCGTTGCAGCGAAACGCGAAGGCTCCAGCGGCAGAGCGGAGAGCTTTCTTTCCTTTTCTCCAAACGTGGGAAGCCTGCCGTGACATCAGGCACATCAAGCTCAACTCAACATACAAGGCCAACCAACTCGAACTCGAACTCCAACCCTCCAGCCCACCAGCCCACCAGCCCACCAGCTAGCCGGGCAATTCTCAGGATAAACGACATCAATCTCTCGATGCCGATGCCGCTTGCATATGGCCGGCCTCTTGGTGCGCGCGCGCCACGCCCGCGCGCAGGCGCGGCTTGAAGGGTTCCTGCGCTGCCTTTGAGGCGGCGCTTGCGAGCGGCCTCGAGCTGCTGGCAGAGAGACACACAGACCTGGAGCTTGCGCGCGGCGGCGGGCAGTGAGGCCAAGCGAGGCGAGGCCCGGCCAGGCAAGGCCAAGCCAGCATGCGCGCCGCGGTCGCGGGCTTTGTCTGCGCCCTGCGGAGTTCGCACTGCTGCCGGCCGCCGACGTCGGCCAGCTTGCCGTTGTTGAGGCGGCGAGCAGGCGACGCATGGCAGCGACACTTGACGACCTCTTCGTCCAATTCTTCTTCGCCGTCTTCGCTGTCGTTACCCCGCGGCAAGCGCGTGGGGTACCTGACGGACGTGGAGGGCCATCTTGACTTTTTTTGCCGTAGCGTGCAGTTCTCGAGCGTGCTCGAGCTGACCGAGCGCTCGTCTTCAGCCGTGAAGCTCGAGTTCAAGGACGCGGACGCCAACTTCGTGTACGGAGGCGATGTCTGCGACCACGGTCCGGGCGACATTCGCGTAGCTCGCGCGCTCGTCGACCTTAAAAATCGTTATCCTGATCGCGTTTTCATTCTCGCGGGCAATCGCGACATCAACAAACTCCGCCTCAGCTCGGAACTCTGGCGCCGCTTTGACAAAGATCCCACGGCTGCCGTTAATTTTCTGAAAATGATGCTGCAGCGCACTATGGGCTCGCCCAACGCCTTTGATTCGAGGCGACAAGAGCTCACTGAAATGAATGGAAATACAGCCAGCGATGTCGACGTCGCCGCCTCCTTTTGCGATGCCATGCGGCCTGGCGGCTATATGATATCGTACCTTGAAGCCGCGCAGCTAGGAGCGCTTGTGGGCGACACACTTTTTGTACACGGAGCAGTGCCAGCTGGCGGTCTTGGCTTTGTGCCAACGACACGACGAGAAGGCTTTTATATGGACGAACCGCGAGCCTGGATTGATCGCTTGAATAAATTTTACGCGGACCAGCTCGCGGAGTGGGCCGCCGATCCACAAGTTCGTTCGCCGAATGCTAACGGTGATCTTGTCATGGATTATAGTCGTCCTGGAGGTATTGAGGGGCGCGGGGTTGTATACAATGACTGGCTTGAGGATGACGACACCATTCCAGCGTCGATTCCGCAAAGCGTGGCAGACTTTTTGCACCGCGGAGGTATTCGACGTGTGGTTTCGGGCCATCGGCCTCATGGTGAGACCCCCACGGTAATTCGACGAAGCGACGACCCGAAACTGGTCGTCATCACTGCTGACACCTCGTATTCTGACCCTGAGGCGGCCGACACCCGCGGCCAAGTCGTCTGCGAGGTCGTGGTCACCCCACAAGAGACTTGTATTCGAGGCCATCTCAAGGACGGGACGGAATATGCCTTTTTGGTGGAGGATCATCCGGAGCTTGGCTATCGTCTCGAAAACGGAGGTCATGTCAAGGCCGTCGTTCCCGACGGCGTTCTTGTCTGCCACAGCGCTGGACCTGGCACATACAGCAGTGACATGAACTATGAGCTTCTCAACTAGGCCCGTCGTAGGAATTATCACAAGGACGTATTTTCAGATTATAATTTTTGTGTGTGCGCGTGCATATGAATTGTTTTAGCAAAAAGCCCAAGGCCGTCAGATATCGTCGCTCGCCGAGGACGACACGGGCGCGTAGTAACGATCCCGCGGGTCCTCATCGATCTCCTCAAATCCAAACAGATTTGGTTCTGGCTCCTCGGCCTGCTGCTTGGAGGTCTTGTTGGTGGCGGCGGCGGCGGCAGCTTCTTCCTGGCGTTTCTTTTGCATTTGTTCTTGTCGTCTTGCCTGCGATGGCGACTGCACACCATAATCGTCATAAATCTGGGATCCAAAAGCGTTAGATCCCGTAGCACCGTTTGTACTATTGCCCATGTTCCGACCCGACATGGAGCTCTGCAACGTGGTGCGCACTTTGGCAATGGCAGGGTCCAGATAGGTATCTTTAACGTGGCGAGCCGATTCGCGCGTCACTTCGAGAGTGAGCTCGAGGTCATCGGACATTTCGTTACCGCCAATCTCTGTGGTCTCGTTGACGAGCCTGAATCCGCGTGGATCCCGCAGATCTGAACGGAGCGAGACCTTGGATCCACCATAGACAAAGTGAATCGTGCGCGAGCCCTGGACGGGGGAATGGGAGAGGCCATCGTCGACAATGGGTGTGGCCGATATAGAATAGAAAACGTAGCCGCACTTGAATTTGACCACGGCAAAATTGGCGCCCACAAAGTCTTTGGCGCTCCCGCTCCTTCCCGTTAGCGGGGCCCCGGCGTCGTCCTCCTGCGCCACCAGTGCATCATTTGCCGGCAGCGTCTCACGCTGGTACACGATGCCACCGACCTCGAGCGTGAGCGCGTACGAGACACCAGTGTAATTGCTCACCGAGATGCTCGTCTGGCTCCCGATCGTGTTGCACGCGTCGACGAAGCGCCGCTTGGCATCGGTAGCCATGGCGCTCGCCGCCTGCATAGCTTCACCAAGGCTGCCCGCGCCTTGATCCCCGCCGCTCGAGCGCGGTCGCTCAGACTCGGGGCCCATGGACACGCGCGTGGGGTAGCCCCCGCCGGGCGGCACGTACGCAAAGGTCTCCATTCCCCTTGCGGTCTCGACCTGCTTGGCGCGACTCGTCCGCTCTGCCAAGATTTTGCTTTGCATCGCTTTCGATTGCTGCTTTGCATGCATTTATTCGACTTTCTTTCATTGATACGAATGAGAGGCGCCGTGGGCAGGCGCGCCGTGACCGACATGTGAGGAACTAGCAACAACTTTGGGATTCAACCTACAAACTCAAGCGGCGCCAATGGCAGGCAGGCGCGCCATGACCGACATGTGAGGAACTGGTAACGACTTTGGGAACAGGCCTACAAAAACTCAAGCGGCGCTAGGCCTAATTGTGTTCAATTCATTAAACGTTCACGCCGAGGTGGTCTCCTGGGAAACCACCGCCAGAGGCTCTCGGTCCACCTGGCTGTATAGCTCGCGGAGCTTGTCAAGCTCGGAAGCGTCAATGGTCGCGCGACGAGAGACCTTGGCCGCATCGCATCGAATTTCACGGTGCTGGCGCGGCTTCGACTGGGACAATGGCATCGAAGCGACTGTATCGGAAGGAAAAAGAGACCCTCGTTGTTCTTCTCCAGAACAAGTGTCGCTGGTTGTCGGCGTTGTCGATCGCGGTCTTGTGACGGTGCTGTGAGATGGAAAAATCCGCTTGCGTTTTCTGTAGACTTTTGAAACGACGGGCGTTGACGAGGCGCGCTCGTCTGTCTGGACGCATGCT
This sequence comes from Schizochytrium sp. CCTCC M209059, assembly GCA_000818945.1. Lineage (NCBI taxonomy): Eukaryota > Bigyra > Thraustochytrida > Thraustochytriidae > Schizochytrium > Schizochytrium sp. CCTCC M209059. Next base: position 36,763 of record KN805396.1, on the reverse strand, counting down.
TTCGCAGCATTCTTTACCGGCACGCAAGCTTTGTTCTCCTCTCCATTCGGTTGATCCTGCAGGGCGCGTACAGCACCTGCAATGCTTGCAAGAGCTCGGATGACCTCTTGAGCGGTCTGGTGAGGCGTCAACCCCGGGCCTGCCACCTTGCCATCGGCAATTCTATGTAAAATGTCAACAAGTGGCTCTTCGTCACCGACAGCCTTGGGGCCCAGCACTCTGCATAGTCTGCGCCGCAGGCTGTGCAGCACGGCTTCGTCTTGAACGTCTTCGTCGAGGCCAGCCATGAGCTTGCAGTGCAGTGGACTTCTAACCGTAGGAAAGCGCGTCGAGTATACTCACAACACACGCGTTCGTTCAGGCAACGGTGGTTGCGAAAGATCTCTCGTACAGATCGAATGGTGATGCGGCCCGGCGTAGCTTGCCGCGCAAGCGTGGCTTTCTCAAGCCAAGAGCTCAGGGCGCCAGCCCGATGCTTTGCTTTGCTTTTAAATTTTTTCTGCTTTGGCATTGGCATCGATGGAAAAAACCAACAAAACAAAAACAAAACAGACTCTCTCAAAGGAAAAAAAAATATCGATTAAAAACATTTAATGGACGTAGATCAGGACGCGCCAGAGAAAAGCAAAGACTCGGAGTCGTCCCAAGCTAGGCCTATTGCTCCATTACGCCTGCTGCTTTCCCCAAGACTTGGCCTAGGCCTAGTTCAAAGCAAAAGCACTCCAAAAAAGAAAAGAAAAGAAAAGAAGAAACAAGCGATCAAACCAAAAGCCTTGTTCAGGGGGTCCCTTTACCATCATCATCATCATCATCATCATCATAAAAGTAAAGAAATCCTCTATCCTGGTTTTTCTCTTTGTGAACAGCACAGCTAAGCATAGTCCTTGCCTTCGATAGGACCTGCATCCTTACCCTCGTAAGAACGATCGACATCGCCATATCCAGCAGGGCCGCCCACGTCACCCTGCTTGGTCTCAATGCCAAGAACTCGAACGGCCGTATCGCCGCCAGCGACCGCCAGGCGCGTACCAAAGGGATCAAAGTCCACCGTGAAGACGCCGCGCGAGAGACCGGCGACGGTGCCAATGAGCTTGTTGCCGGCGGAACGGTCGAATACTTTGGCCTCGTTAGACCCAGTGCCACCTGCGGCAATGAGGTTGGCGCTGCCCTTGCTAAATTGGGCGCAGTATAGCATCGCGGGCGTGGTGCTGTGCACGACACTCTGATTCCAGGGAATCTCGCACTTGCGCTCACCCGAGCCATAGTCCCAAAGCTCGAGTTGATTCTTGGTTCGCCATGAACCTGTCACAATGGTGTTGTCATAAATGTCGACGGCATCGCCGCAAACATGTGGGCCGTAGATGGAGCGAACAGCCTGCTCGACACGAAGATCCCAAATCTGCACTGTGTTGTCCCAGCCACCGGAAATGAGCGTGTTTGGATCGGTCGGGTTGAATTTGAGAGAAAACACACGGTTTGAGTGACCTGGCGTGGTGAGCCCAACACCAGAACGCATTTCGGTCATGAGCGTCTTTGTCGCCTCATCATACACGCGGACCGTAAAATCCTTGCCAGCCGTAGCAAAGACGGCACCGTCCGGTCTGTAGTCCACGCAAAAGAGCTGGTTATCCTCGTGCTTGATGGTGTGAAGGCATTTTCCAGAGGTCACGTGCCAGTGCGACACCGAACCATCGGCGTTCACGGCAAGGAGCACGTTCTTGGTCTTGGATGCGCCCAGAGGCCGAAAGCGAATTCCTGTCACGGGCATGGCTTCTCGGCCCTTGCCATTCTTGAGTTCGTACGCAAGTCTGCCCGTACTAGCATTGTACACGCGCACGGTGCCGTCACCGCAGCCTGCTGCCAGGAGTTTGCCGTCCGGCGAGAATCGCGTCGAGAAAACTTCGCTTGGGTTGTCGCTCACTGTGAAGAGCGGCACCAGCCGCTTCGACAGACCTGCGTCGCTCATCGTGCCGCGCGCTCTTTCGTCGAGCTCGCAAAGTGTCTTTGCACGTCCGCGACGCCGGGTTCTTGCGTGCCGTTGAGCCTTGACGAGACCCGGTCAAGGAGTTCCTGCACCCTTGCCGGCGCTCTCTCTCCCTTTCGACGCGGACTCTCTCTCGCCGGCCGCGGTTCGCAATTCCGATATGCGCAGCGGCGAGGAGCGCTCGGCTTTGCTTTGCGCGCCTTTCTCAACTTCGTCCGCACCGTCAAACCGTCGCACGCGCAAGTCTGATTCGCCGTCCTCGAGACCTGCCGCAACAAGGCAGAAGACCGTTGAGCAATCTCTTGGTTTTATTGTTATAGTCAAAACACTAGTGTAAAAAGAGGAAAAGGACACCTTTTTCCTGAGAGACCCATCTCTTGGCTAGGACTCGCCTAGGCCTAAGTTAGGAAAGTGGATAAGTAAAGTGACCCATATTAGACTTTGCAAAATCTTCACAGACCAATACTTGCGATCCTATTGACTGTGACGTGGTAGCTTTGCATGATACTAAAGAAAAATTGGAGTGATTTTTTTTTTGCTTTTTGGCCTTGGCTGAACTCGCTTTGGAAGGGAACCTTGTCGAGAAGCCAAAAAAAATCGTAAACTGTGCAGATTTTCCCTAGATGAACACGTAGGTAATGCATGCAAATAGAATCCAACTTCTATTGACTGCAAAAACAATAATTGACTCGCACTCTAACGTGTCTACCCTTGGCTCGTCTGTAGCTCTGACACCAAGGTGATGAATATCAAAAAAAAAATAAGTCAGTTCCATTCATTTAGTTCAACTAGTATTTTAAGGCATGGTACAGCTTGTTGCGGCCTTTAGTTGAGTTTTTAGCGAGAATCGCGTTCCATTCACTCTCCGTGATGCGTACGGCATTACTGAAGTTTGGTAAGGAGATATAATTCTTATCAATCTGGCCAATCGTCATGTTGAGGTATTGACAAATGGAAGGAATGGAAACCTCCGACCAAGCCACAATGCCATGATTGGCTGCTTGATCATGTAAACCGTCAAGGAAGCGGGCAGAGAAACGCTCCACGTGCTCGCGCACGTATAGGCGCTTCTCTACGGGAATTGCACGATTGAAAGCATTGCTCACCATGCGACGCCAAAAGAACGAAGGGTCCATTTGGTGGCAGTTGTGCGCAAGAAGATCTGCTTTTGACTCTTTCATTGCTGCGAAGAGTACGGAAAGATCACCGGAAAATCCAACGTCGTCTTCAAAAACCCACACGTACGATGGACGCTTGCCTTGAATCTTCTGGTACCAAGCATTGGTAGCGGAGGCATGAAACGCCCAGCCTAGACTGAGCGCCCTCTTTTTGGTGACTCGCTTCCAGCTGTGCTTCTGCAAGACGTCTTCTTCAAAGACAGGGTACATTTCCTTCACCTCGATATCCCTCCATTCATGGATTTCGATCCACGAAGGAAGCCCTGCATCGCGCAGGCGCTGCGCTACGACACCTTGCTCCATCAGAGTAATGTCAAGGCTGATGGTCATTCCAGAGACGTGCCCGTGCACTTGGTGAGCCCATTCAACCATTCGCGTGCACGCTGCTTGTGATGGATTGTATGATCGCACAAGCAACCACGGCGCGTCTTTCTCGATGAGGTCGGATGCCTCATTCACTTCCCTCTCGTCGGCATCGGGAACGGTTGTCAGTTCGATGTTGAGATCGAGCTCGACCGTGTCGGCCGGCAAGAGGTCGTCGGGGAGCGCGTCACCTCTTCCATCGCGTGCGCCAGTGATGTCCTCGTTCCAAACCCATACCGTGAGCACTGTCGCTAGCAGAGACAGGCAGAAGGCGCACAGATAGCGTCGCGACTCCATGGCGACGACCTGCATCCGCCCTGCACAGCCGCGCGCGAGCAGTAAGCCGGCCGGTAGCGGTTCTGCAGCTGCTTGCTTGTGCCGTCGCTGGACTTGGGCTTGCGTGTCTGCCCCGCCTCGCCTCCACTTAACTATGAGGTCTTTCGGTGGGGATACGGACTCGTACACTGCCGCATTTGTGAATCAAGACTTTCATATCAGCGCGTTACTCCTTGGGGGTGGGCTAGGATTCTGTGAGCCGCGTCGATGGTGGGTTCGGCGTGTCGCCATCTTGACTCACCTCCGAGTTGCCGCGTTGGTCACATTACGAACGGGGGGGGGATTTGAGGCGCGAGCGTGCGCCGCATCCTCCGCAACACAGTCAACAAAGAGCAGTCTTCTTCCTCTGTCATTTGGAGTGCGAACGTGGAAAGTCCTTATTGGAAAACAAAAAATGGACTGCGTGGTTTCGCGCAGGCCATGTCCTAGTGGGACTGACTGGGATTGTAGAGCCCGAGCTGGGTCGCTGGCGCGCTACGAGGCCAGACAAAACACCTGATAATAATTAAATGAGACGGGAAGATGAAGGAGGCACTCAGTTGCTTCATCGCTAACAATAAATGCATCTTGACCATGTATCACTTTGAGCAGCTCGTCACATAGAAAACATTGAGAGAGCTAACTGCTTGTCGTCATACCGCTCTGTGTCGCTTCCGCCGACGTCAAGGATCGTATCCGCGTCCTGTTGCGGTTTCCCCAACTGTAATTCTTGCTCTTACCCTTGCTATTAAAGCGCTGGCTTCGAAGTTGTGTCACGCGACACGAAGATAATGACTGTCTCCATGCGGGACTTGTAATGCCAAGATACTAAACAAATTGCAGAAAGCATCGCAGGCACCAATCAAATAGTCGACCAAACGAAGATGATAGATGGTGTCACCTCCATGAAAAGTGATGTAAAGATGAAGACGAGCAACGACTACCATGGAGATTGACGTCGAGCAAATACTAAGGAGCGAGAGACGAAAGTGAAACCTGAGAGTTCTTGCCATTGCTCTTGTACTTGCGGCTGTCGATAGCGCTTAAATTTTGGGGTCGAGTATTTGCGCATCGGAAAGTAAAACAGTCCAAGAAAGGCAGATGAAATTCCAAGGTTGGCGAGCATGGACATTATGCCGAATACCCAAGGAAACGATTGTACGCATACACCATTTGGTAATAGGACCCCATGCGTTACTAACGCAGCTGTAGTGATCAGAAATGGGGAGCTATAAATGCTCGCAATTGCAATGCCCCGCGTCATTCGGAAGAACCACCCCGTATTGTCTGTCGTCAGCAAGGCGGGAACGCTGATAAAAAATGAGATATGCGAGACTTTGTGATGCAATGAACAAAGACGTTGGCAATGCTGCGAAATTCGCGCATGATTTCCAACTTGTTTCTTCAAACTGTCCGAAGTTTAAATGCTTCAAGTTAGGCCTCGGCCTAGGAAGCTGAGCCCAGCTGAGCTCAGCTGCCCGCCGCCGGGGCTATGGACACCCAAGAAAGATTCAATGGGCAAAACCGCGTTGCTTTAGCCGCGCTCACTGGTCGCGGTGCGGAGAAAAGAGAGAAGAAAAAAGAAGGATCCCGGAAACAATTTTCAAAATGAACTACAGTTAGACCTATCTTCAAAGCCGATGATGCGAACTATGGTCAGGAGAAAAGCAAGGTAAAGTTGAGGACGCATCGCAGGAGTCGTCTAAATCTGCGGCTGCATCCTTTTTGTCTCCTTTAATTTCCCCCGTCATCTCCAACGGAGATGAGCCTTGACTGACTTCTTATTCTTTCTAGTCTTTGAAGAGGTTTGCACGAGAAACCCAGATTGACCTGGAGGTCAATATGGCTGGTAGCTGATCATAGTGACTGAACCGTGTGGCTGCTCCGCTTCTTTGCTTGTGAAAGCTTTGGTGATCGAACCACTGACAAGCGGGGTGCAGGCCGTCTCCAAACAGCGGTTGTGACACCGAGAATGCTGATTAAGTTACAAAATGCATCGCAAGGACCCATCGCAAAGTCAAGTAGGAGAAGATGGTAGTCAGCACCGACACCATGAAGTCGCGAGTACATCTGCAATACAGCCACCGAGCCCAGAAAGGCACTTGATGTCACGATACCAAACGAAGAGTAGAAGAAATGCTTCTTGAGTGTCCGCGCCATTTTTTTCGTGCTTTCAGAGCTCGAAATGTCCTTTCTTGTGTGCTTAAGAACAGGAATCACAAAGAGCGATAAAAATGCGCACGAAATGACAAAGTTGGCCATCATCGAAACAAGTCCCAGTACCCAAGGAAGGGTTTGCACACAAACGCCATTCGGCAGCAGCACTCCCCTTGTACTTATGGCCATGGCGATGGCAACCCCGGGCGTGCTCATGATACTCATGCGAGCAATGTACCGCATAGCATGCAAAAACTTGCCTTCCACACCAGAAGAAACCCTTGCGCGTCGAAGTAAGATCGCATACGCAAATCCCTGCGACGAAATGTAAAAGACCGTAGGGATAGCCGCAAGGTTGGCGCATGTTCTCCAATCCGACTTGTCAAAGTAGACACACGCCATAACCAGCGTGGAGATCGTACAGGTAGTCAAGAACGCTGTGAACCCCAAAAGAACTCGCATCATATTTTTTTGGGGCCCAACTATGTCAGGTCGACGGTACGCGGTCAACAAAACTACCCAAACCACTGCCAAAATCACGAGAAAGATGCTATTGAGCCATCTTTGCGCCACGCGCACACGCACAAAGGTATCCGTGGCGACAAATGCGTCGTCGATGATAATGGTCGTCGTCTCATTGCGAACGAACTGATCAAGAAAGCTCATCGTGCGCCCAATTCAAGGTTTGTCAAGGTTTGGCGCACCCTGGTGGACATATCATCATTGAAAACATCTTTTAGTAGAGCAAAGCGGACGCTAGTCTACATGTGCACATTGTACTGCAGCCACTCAGTGTGCATAAAACCTGCCTGCCTCTGTCAGTGGGCACGGGAAACGGAACCTTGCGCAACTCTTTTTCTCAGCGAGCGAGCAAGCAAGCAAGCGAGCAAGCAAGCAAGCAAGCAAGCAAGCAAGCAAGCAAGCAAGCAAGCAAGCAAGCAAGTCACACTAATCAGTGCGGCTTCATTCCCGCTCCCTCTCTTCTCTCTTTTCCGATCGCGGCGCGCGCGCGTTCTCGGCGAAGCGTGGGCATGGCAGTGCGTTTCTATCGTTTCGTTTCAGTCGTTTCGTGCTCGCCTCGCGGCGCCCCTCTGTCTCCCTCCTTCCTCCTCTGGTTGACTCCGTTCTCCGCTCTGCCACCAACTAACATGCAAGTCCCGCGCGTCCGAGACGCCGGCGTCCCGAGTCGCGCGCGCCCAGACCGATCGATCGGTGCATACGGATCGATCGGGGGCGGCCACAAGCGAGCGACGAACGGACGAACGAACGAGTGCGAAGGAAAGACCGCCATCTTGCCGGGACCTTGCGCGTGTGTCCCTGCGCGGTTTCATCGTGCCGGGCCGTCTCGAGTCGCAGAGAGCGCTCTCAGGTCCGTCGGGCAGTGCCCTCGAAGCTCGGCAGCCCCAGCCTCGCGCAGCGGCAGCCCCGGGGCCTGCACGGCGCGGGCCTGCAGAGCTGCAACGCGAACGGCGCGTAGACCGAGTCGCAGCGGCAGGAGCGGCTGGCTGAGGCGGCGGCGAAAGTATCGTCTGTCTTGGCAGCGAGCGGCGCGGTCCGGGACCTTGGGAGGTCTTACGGGAAAGGTGGCGGGCGTGGTCCGAAGCGAGGCGGACAAGGAAGGCACGGAGGCGCGCAGATCAGACGGACCCCATAAAGTGCACGGAGCGGAGCAAGTCCTGGCTTGACGTGGCGGGACCCGTGGGCGTGACGTGGACTTGGGCTCTACTCGTTGTCCTTGCGGAGAAATAAAAGGAGGGGGGCGGAGATGGACGACGGTGCAGATGACTACTTTGCAGCAGCAGAGGCGTCTGGCAGCGCCCGAAAGGTAGAGGAGGAGAAGGCCGCCTCCACGTCCGAGTTCGAGTCCGACGAGGAGGACGAGGTGTTTTTGCCGCCGGCACCTCCGCCTCTTCCCTCGAAAACGGATACGCGAGACGCCACCGCCGAAGAGCAGTTCTCTGAGCAGCAGCATCAGCAGCATCAGCAGCATCAGCAGCATCAGCAGCAGAAGCAGCAGAAGCAGCAACAACAACACCAACAAGAAAAAGACGAAGAAGAAATGCGCCAGATCGACGCGATGATTGCGAGTCGGCGACGATACGGCCGACACAACTCGACCTCCACCGTCAAAGTCGATACCACCATGGCCCACCCGAACCAGGACGCAACCATGGAAATGATCGCGCGCCGTCTTTGCGCCATGATGGCCACCACGGACGCGTACAATGACAAGAGCACCCGTCCTCGCTCGCTCGGCAAGCCTAACTTGGACTGCTTCAATGAACCAATGTACAAGGTCGCTACGGCTGTCACGCACGAATTTAGCGACAGCGAAAGCGAGGACGAATACGATCCCGAAGACGATGACGAATATGCCTCGCTCGTCGATGCTGGCCCGAGCAATAATGCGCATCACGAGAATCAGAGGTCTGCAGATAGCGAAGAGGAAGAGGAGGAAAAGGAAAAGGACGAAAACTGCTTTCGCATTTCCACAGTGGAGACAAGGTCTGACGTGGCACCAACCTCTGCTCGGCAGCCCCGTCCCAGAGGTGTCCTGACAGAGTTTTCCTCCGCCGAAAAGAACGATCTCGTACATGCGATGCGTAAGATCAGCCTGCGCAATACTCTAAAGGACCACGTGCGCCAGTCCCAGTGCCAGCTGCCGTACGTCCCGAAACCATCCCCGGCCATCTTGCGCGAGTATATTCGCAACATGTTCGTCACCGCACAATGCTCGGAGGAATGCAATATCATTTGCCTCTTGTACGTTGAGCGCCTCATTGAATGCGCGGACCGTCCTGAGGCCTTCAACCCTTACAACTGGAAAGCCATTGTCATGACGGCCTTGCTTCTTGCCAGCAAGGTATGGGACGACCTGAGCATGGTCAACGAGGACTTTAGCATTTTCATGCCATATTCTCTGGAGCAAGTCAACCGATGGGAGTCCCAGTTTCTTACCTGCGTTCAATTTAACGTGAGAGTCAGTGCCTCACAGTACGCGCAGCTGTATTTTGAGCTTCGCAACCAGGCTCAGATCGCAGGATTCGAGGGTCTCCCGCAAAAGGAACTCGATGTTGCCAAGGCCACGAAACTTGAGGCGCTCACCGCAACAATGGAGAAGCGTACCAAACATCTTTTGCAGCACGGTGGAGCTCCCAATCCCGCAACGACTCCGCCTGCAACAGGAGCTGCAGACGGATCTTCGCTTGCGTTTGCAGGTGAATTTGTCGATCCTGCAAACACTTGCGGAGGCGGTTCGAGTGTTACGAGCGCAACCGTTCCTCCCCCTCCTTCTCGCTACTTGCGTCGCTCAAACTCTGACGCTGGACCTCATCGATCTTCGTGCCGCTTTGTGATTGACTAGGCTAGACTTCGAAAGGATCATCGAAAAAATGTCGCGCTCTCGAGCTTTGATGCACGCTGAGCTACGCACACATCGAACCGTAATCAAGAACGACGACAACGTCAATAATGTCGAAAATGGATTTTGTATATTGTAGATTCAAGCGAGCTTGAGTTGTGAAATGGTTCAAGGAAACGCACACTTACAGATAACTAAAAGGACATGAGAACCCAGAGGTCACCGAAGAAGATCAGAGGCTTTTGCTGGTAGCTTCCAAGGCAGAGCTTTCGCTTTTTTTTTTTTTAAGGCAGATCTCCATCTCAACTTATCAGGATGGAGTGCGTTGTTAGCTTGTTTCCCAGTCTTGCCGCTGCGAAACGTCAGGCAAGACGCCAAGGCTTGCAAGAGCAGCAGCTGCGCAGAGAGCAGCGCAACTGATCAAAGCAGTCCCCGGCGAACGATCGAAGAGAAGCTGACCCACAATAGGGCTGATGAGACCTCCAATGCGAGCAAATGCAGTCACCGCGCCGACACCCAGAGCACGATGTTGAGCAGAAAAATACGTGGAGCTGTAGATCCAAAGACTTTGGTTAAACCCAAGCGCTGAAGCCCTTGCTCCAAAGAGCAACAAGGTCTCGAGAATTTTGCCAGGTGCCGGAAAGACAAATGCAATTGTTGCCATAGCGAGACAAAAACCGCCGCAGACGGCAAACATGAGTGCCACAGAAATGCGCGAGCCACGTCGCTTGACAATGTGCAACGCGCCAAAGAGCCCAGGCAACTCAGCAGCATTGACAACGAGAATCTGTAAAAAGGTAGAATCGGACAACCCACCTCCATCTTCGGGCCAAAGGTACATGACACTGAGCTCAACGAGCGCATAATATACAATTGCCATGACCGCAAAAAGTCCGCATAGCGCCAAAATAGGTTTGGCGCTCTTATCCTGTACATCATCTCTCCTGGCATCGCAATCGATTTCCCGGGAAATGAACGAAGTGGTTTCTACGCGTGTCGCATCAGCCTCGAGGTTAATTTGTCTGCCATTCACCTCGCCCATGCGTTGAAGAATCTCGGACGCCTGAACGCGGTCACCTCGCGTCGCTACAAAGACAGCGCTCTCCGGCAAAGCGAGACATAGGCCAGCAACGACGAGGCTTGGCATGGACGCAAGCCGCAAAAAGAGACGCCAATCACCTGTTCCACCCAGCGTCGCCCATGCAAGACCAGCGCATGCCACGCTACCTACTGAAAAGAACAAGAAGAATCCCACGAGCCAGGGTTCACGCTTGCGAGGCGGCAAACTTTCTGAAAACCAAGCAAGAGCGCAACTTGCGCCGCCAAGCCCGCAACCAACAAAGAAACGTGCAGTAAAGAGTTCTGCGAGGCTCGAAGTGAGCGAGCTACCAAAGCCCGCAGCGCCGACGAGTGCTGCAGTCCCAAAGGTGCCAACGCGCCGTCCAAATTTGTCGGCAACCCAGCCCCATGCTGGTGCTCCTACGAGCATACCCGCAAAGACGCAAAAGCTTAGAATCCAGCCATCTTGCGCCGTGCGTAGTCGCATAGGGGATGATTCTGGCTCCTCGGTCAGCGCGCTTGCGAGCAGGGGCAAGAGAATGAGCTCGAGGGCGTCCGAAAATTGTGTCCCGCCACACACTACAAGCATTGCCCATTGCATTTTTCCGACTCCAACTTCGCGCTCGAGAATCTCTTCTGCCCATGCCGCAGCCGCACCTGTGCTCGCTGTTGTCGCTGTAGCCGCTGCGTTACTATTACTTGTGCAGCAACTCCGTGTTGCTGTGCTGCACTGTGCTGTTGACGACATGGTCATCGACGTCGAGGCCGTCATCAATCTACTCTTGTTGCAAGACGATCTGGCAGGCAGGCAGGGCAGCAGGCAGGGCAGCAGGCAGGGCAGCAGGCAGGGCAGCAGGCAGGGCAGCAGGCAGGCAGGCAGGTAGGCAGGCAGAGTCGCTGTCGCAGTAGTAAGGGCATACAGAGCCGGCCGACCAGTCTGGTGGCAACCTCGTTACTCCGTGCAATCTATCACTGCATTTTCGTTTTGCTTGCCCTGCTCGCAAAACGTCTCAAAACTCTAATTAAGAATCTCGGATCTTCTTCGAAATCTCTTGACTGACAGAGAGCGTGAGGACAAGAGCTGACGATGAGGCCTGTACTTGCAACTCGTTTCGTCAGCAGAGTGTCCAAAGTCAGTATAATCAATTTTATGGAATTATTCAATACTTCAGAAGCTAGAGAATTGCAGTGTTCGAATCCTCGTAACCCTCGAGAACGATGGGTCGCTGTGCTTGATGAGTCGTATCCTGACAATCCTGCTGACGTTGCAAAATGGGCTGCAGCTCCGGAGCTGTGGCTGTATCGCGACCTATGTGCACACACCACGCCTTGACGCTCAAGCCGAGAGGCATGATCAATACGAGGCCAGCCCAAAGGGCCAGGGCAAGGGATATTTTGTGCAATAATTCACTAACGGTGAGCCATGACGACACCAGGAGATATATTGCAGTGGCCATGGTGAGATGACGTGCAAGACGAAGTTTGTTGGCAAATTCAATTGTCTGTTGCTCCCGCTGTGCGTCGCGTAGCAGCTGGTTTTCCTCGTCAATGCGTTCTGAAGCCAAGGGCGGCGGCGAAGTGTCTGCTGCAAACCCTTTACGCCAAAGACTAGCATTCTTGCACATCAACGAGATGTGCACATAGAAAACGTATGCGAGAAAGCAAGCCCCAATACCGACGTTGAATGCTGTTGCGATGGCATTGGCGAGTTGAACAGCCGATGCATCTTTAGAGTCTCGATCACTGATCCATTTCGTTACGAGCGCCGCCAAAGCTGACGCGCAGAGCACAAATAGTCCCGAACTGACCCCAATCCCGGCCGCCGCAGCCATCATGATGGGTCTTCTGTGCGGATCTCCTCGATCCAGCTGTGTACGTATAGATGTATCCCGCGCCGCCCACCCCGGGACTCGACTCGCGTCGGCCCAGCGGCGGCACCTAAAGAAGCCTCCACCTCCGAGCCAGTCCTTGGCAATGCGAACCTACTCAGAAGACAAGCACGTCTCGAAGCTACCGTCGCACGCACGCGTACGCGCCTTCGCGTTCGCTACGGCCGGCCTCGGCTCGCGGGTTGGCTCACGCGAGGCCAAGCGACGTGAGCATGCAGCGCCTCACTCGCGACTACCGCTACGTACACTAGTACCGGCTCGACCAAGGCGGGCGGGGCACCTCGACGAGGGTCGGGCTTGATGAATGTGAACGTAGGTGTCTACGTTGGAGGCGCGAGGCGACGCGGCCGCGCGCCGAATTAGAGGCGGCCGAAGCAGAGCGCCAATCCTTCACGAGCGTCCTTCGCGTGTCGCGCCCCGGACGCGGCCCCGACGGTCGCCTCAGCGACCCACTTGCCGCAGCCCGCCCGCGCACCCGCGGACCGCCCGCCCGCGCCCGTCTCCGCGCGTGAGCGGATAGCGAGCGACGTGCAGGAAGAGGGAGATCTTATCTTCGTCGGTGGGCCTTTTCTTGTCGTGCTGTTGCTTGCCCATCTCTCTATCCTTCGCGCGCAGCAAGAAGGAGAAGGAAGATGGCGCCCAAGAAGGACAAGGATGAAAAGCTGACCCGCGTGGCAATCGTCGAGTCGGAGAAGTGCAAGCCTCGCAAGTGCCAGCAAGAATGCAAAAACTTTTGCCCTGTGAACCGTATGGGCAAGGCCTGTATTGAGGTCGCGCCCAATTCGAAGGTTGCCAACCTCTCTGAGGTGCTCTGCATCGGTTGCGGTATCTGCGTGAAGCGGTGCCCCTTCAAGGCGATTCAGATTATCAACCTCCCCAAGAACCTCGAGAAGGAAACCACTCATCGCTATGGCCCCAACTCGTTCAAGCTCCATCGCCTTCCCATGCCGCGTCCCAGCCAGGTCCTTGGCCTCGTCGGTACGAACGGTATTGGCAAGTCCACTGCCGTCAAAATTCTTGCCGGCAAGCTAAAGCCCAACCTCGGTCGCTACGATGACCCCCCTGACTGGGAGGAGATCCTTCTCATGTACCGTGGTAGCGAGCTCCAGAACTATTTCACCAAGATCCTGCAGGATGACCTTAAGGCCATTGTCAAGATCCAGTGGGTCGACAAGATCAGCGCAGTGGCCAAGGGCAAGGTCTCAACGTTGCTCAAGTCCAAGGCCGACCGCGGCGAAGAGGTCATGAAGGAGCTCACCAAGACGCTCGATCTCGACCACGTTCTCGACCGCAATGTCGATGTGCTCTCCGGTGGTGAGCTCCAGCGCTTTGCGATTTGCATTGTCTGCGTGCAGCGCGCTGACGCTTACCTCATCGATGAGCCGTCCAGTTACCTGGACATTCGCCAGCGCCTTAACGCTGCGCGCACCATCCGCTCGCTCACCGATGTTGGTGAGGGCACCTTTGTCACTGTCATTGAGCACGATCTTGCCATTCTCGATTACATGAGTGACTTTATCTGCTGCCTCTATGGCACGCCCGGCGCCTACGGTGTTGTTACCATGCCCTTCAACGTGCGCGATGGTATCAACATCTTCCTCGCTGGCTTTTTGCCTACCGAGAACCTTCGCTTCCGCGACTCGGCGCTCTCCTTCAAGGTGGCCCAGGGCCTCGACGAGCGCGAGATTGGCTACGAGAAGGAGGACCTGACGCACAAGTACCGTGCCATGTCTAAGACACTTTACGCGCGCAAGACGAACGAGCAGGTTTTCAAGCTCAACGTGTCTGCCGGCGGCTTTAGCGAGTCCCAGATCATTGTTCTCCTTGGTGAGAACGGTTGTGGCAAGACCACGCTTGTTCGTATGATTGCCGGTCTGCTTCGCCCCGATGGCGAGGAAGAGGGCGAGGAGAACCCCGCTGTGCCGCAGCTCGCGATCTCTTACAAACCACAGAAGATTAGCCCCAAGCTCAACGTTCCTGTGCGCGCCCTCCTCATGAAGAAGATCAAGGCTGCCTTTGGTCATCCGACCTTCCAGACCGAGGTCGTCAAGCCGATGATGATTGAGGAGCTTCTCGATCAGCCGCTGCAGCAGCTGTCGGGCGGTGAGCTTCAGCGCGTGGCCATTGTTCTCGCGCTCGGTACGCCCGGCAACGTCTACCTCATTGACGAGCCCTCGGCCTACCTTGACTCTTCGCAGCGTATTGTCGCCGCCAAGGTTATTCGCAGATTTGTCATTAGCTCCAAGCGCTCTGCCTTTATTGTCGAGCACGACTTTGTCATGAGCACCTACCTTGCCGATCGCGTCATTGTCTACACAGGTACGCCCGGTGTTGAGTGCACGGCGACGCCGCCCAAGTCTCTTCTCGAGGGCATGAACCAGTTCTTGAAGCAACTCGACATTACCTTTCGCCGTGATGACGAGTCCCACCGCCCTCGTATCAACAAGGGCGGCTCGCAGATGGACACGCAGCAGAAGAAGGCTGGAACTTACTTCCACGTCTCCGACTAAGCGCGCTTTCTCTTTCTCATTGCGCGCTATATGCGTCAACACTCCCTCCCGTGCGTGGGACGCACGTCCTTGAGCGAGTGCGTATGTGCGCGTCTCAGGGTTGTGGACTGCAATGGAACTGTGCCGAGGTTTCAAGATCCGACCGTTCGTACTTGAACTGGTCGGTCGTCTCGCGATGCCTCGGTCTCATGCAGTAATTGCAAGTTTCTTTTTTCTCTTTTTGCAGCGTCCCTGCAATGCGTGCGTGTGGACACCTTTTCTGCCTTGCACAAGTCATGTCAGGCTCGCAGCTGCTCACATCTGCTCACAGCGAGCGAGCCAAAGTCTCCGGGTCCGGGTCACCTTGGCCTTATACATTTTCTGATAACCCCAACCAAAAAATAAAACAATTAAAGTGATGGTATACGGTATAGGCTAGTCTAGGCCTACTTTTCGACTTTACTTTTAAAAAGTAAAAGCGCCTTGGTGTTCATCACGATGATGCCCTGGAAAGAATCGCAAGTCTTGGTTTTCCCCAGAATTCTAAAGTCTCACAGGTGTTTTTGACTGCTATTTCAGACAGATCTTTGTCAGACACGCGTCTTTCATTCGTGAGATCAAGTAAAATCCACAGTCTTTACCGTACATACCACCCCTTGCCAGCCACGTTCACTTTACTAGGCCTATTCACCCAACGCTCTGTCATGGACAGAACGGCGTCACCCTCTCTTGCAAACGATCTTTTTTCTTGGCAGATTTTTTTTTTTTTTTTTTGGCTTGCCTTTGCCTCTGGTCCTGGCCCAATCCAACCAAAAGCTAAAAAGAACAACGGTGAGCGCAACAGCGCTGACGGAGCTAGGATGTTCGCGTGTTTGCGCGAGCTCAGCGTCTCCGGCACGATCGACCTGTGCGTGGAGGCGCGCTTCACGCAGGTCGAGAGACCGCAGCTCGTGGTTGGGCGGGGCCGCGAGCTGCACGTGTTCGACCTTGTTGATGTCGACGAGGACAACGGAGACGAGGACGACGGCGCTGCCACCGCTGCCGTCGCGCCGACTACAGCAGCGAGTACAGCGGCGACGAAGAGCGCAGATCGAGGTGCACTTCGGCTGTGCGGTAGCTTTGAGCTCTATGGCCGCCTCGAAAGCATCAACACCATCCGCGCGAGCAAACCAGGCGAGCTGGATCTCCTGCTGCTCACCTTTGGCACTGGACGTGCAAGCCTCGTGGGCTGGAGCGATGATCTTGGACCACACAAGCTCCATACTGTAGCGCTTTACAATTTCGAAGGCGAAGCTCTCGGCTCGAATCTCCGTGCAGACTCTCCTGGAAACTTTCGCATTCACGGCTATGGTTCGCGCGCATATGCAGAGGTCGACCCTCTCAATCGCTGCGCAATCATGTATTTGAACGGTTTCCAACTCGCTGTGATGCCTTTTCAGACCCTGAAGCAGCGAATGGGTGCCAGTACCGATGAGGAGGATGATCTCTTGGTGGAAGAGGAGGCAGCAGGAATCCGTCTCGCGCGTGCTGTGCGCCGGGTCGCCATTGATGCCGAAGACGTGTGGGAGATGCCTTCTGGATGTTTTCTTATCGATCTCGTCAAGCTTGGCATCCCCTGCGGGTCGGTCATGCATACAGCGTTTTTGCGCGATCAACGCGGTCTTCCCGTGCTGGCCATTCTCCACGCTGGGCCCATTCGCACGGGAACAGGCCGTCTTGTTGTAGGCCGATGGACCTCCCAGCTCACGGCCATTACCATTAGTAAAGAAGACGTGAGCGTTGTCTGGAATGTCAAGCGCCTCCCGCATGATGCTCTTGCGGTCGTGCCAACCGCCACGGGTGATGCTCTCGTTCTCTCGCAGAATGCGATTCATCACATTGTTGGCGGATCGGTCAAGCGTGTTCTCGAACTGAACGGATTTTCTCGCACGACAGCAGATATCGATCTGTTGCCGAGCGATCGTGCTCCGCTCGAGATCTCGCTCGAGGGAGTACGCTATGTCTGGCTGGACGACCATCGTCTCCTGATGTCCCTGCACTACGGTCAGCTCGTGCTTCTTGACGTTGGGCCCGACTCGCTCACGCTTCCTTATCGTGCGCTCTCCAACCAGTGCTCGAGTATGTGTCTTCTTGGAGATGGGCATATCTTTTTTGGTTCCCGCGTCGCCGATTCGGTGCTCATGTCATTTCGCCTTTTCCTCACGTCTCGTGGGGAATCAGGCCTTCTCGGTGCACTCATCGACGATCTTGAGGAGCGTGAATTGTACGAGCCTGTTACGTCCTCCTCGGAGTCCAATGCTCTCGAGACAGCCAAGGGACCTTTGGGTGCGGGCCACTCTTCTTCTTCTTCCTCCTCGTCTGCTCTGTTGTCATCTTCATCATCGATGGCCATGGCGTTGCGGTCTACGGAGGGCGGGCAAACCTCGCTTGCTGGGCCTGATGCCAGCGATCGTGGCAATCCGGAACCGTACCAGTCTTTCACGGCGCTGCGTCTCCTTGCCGTGGACGCGCTTCCCGTAGGCGGGCCCGTGGGCGGGCTCACCGTATCAGAGATTCGCGCTGACGATGTAGAAGTCCGTCGCGCCAAGGAGATCGCTGCCAAAATGCAAAAGGAAGGCAAACATTCTAAAGCAGCGCGCATGCTGCAAGAAGTAAGCAACGCGGAGAAGGAGCGACGCAAACCAAAGGAGATCTTTGCGACGGCGGGAAGAGGTCGCGATGGCGGCGTCCGTGTGCTCTGTCCTGGACTGCGTCTTGATGCGCACGTGGACCTGCTTGAAGACATCCAACTTGAGGAGCCGTGCCAGAACATGTTCGCGTTTGACCTTTACGATAATCGTGCCGAATCAGTCGTGCTGGCTACCAGCGCAGCGCATGGTCTTAGTGCCTATCGCTGCATTGGCGACAATCGTGTGTTCCAAACGACAATGCTCACTCCAGACGACACCGAGCCCTTCGAGACAATCAAGCAGGCCACACTCTTGGTCGCCGCACACGCAAACTGGATTGTGCGCGCCACACCTGACGGTCTCTATGTGCTTGAACGAGCGTTGCCCCTCAAGTCGTTGACCTCGCACGAGGTCCAGATACGCGCTGCCTTTGCATGCGACGACTACGTGCTCGTCTTTACACGCGACCGCCGGCCAATCCTCTTTCGCATTTCACGCGATCGGAAACCAAGAGAAGGTCACCGTTCTGCGACAATCACCGAGGTGACCTTCGACTTTGATCAGGGGGGAAGCGCCGATGCTCCTGTGGTGTCGGGTTTTCTTTACAAGGACGATCGCGATCAACTCATGTGTGCCCTTGTGCGCGGCGGAGTGTCCGAGAAGGGCGCTGGCGCCTTTGAGCTCTTCAACATCACCAAGGGTGTACTCAAATTCCGGTCAAGTCATGCACTCGCTGTGGGCGAGTCCACCGTGGATAATGTGAGCCCATCTGTGCCATTGGAACCTCACCAAGGTCTTCTCGCAAAACTACGAGTCAGCAGTCTCTGCGTGGCGCGCGTGGGTCGCATTGACCCCGATCCGCATTCGTCGGCCCACAAGGTCGCTCCTGTGCTGTGCCTTGCCTTGGCACTTCAGACGGGCGATCTCTTACTCTACAAGGTGCACGGGGACTGGCATCGTCTTCATCGAGTTCAGCACGATGTCATCACCCGACTCGACCGTAATATCTCCCAACGATCTCGGCAGCAGCAACAGCAACAGCAACAGCAACAGCAGCAACAGCAACAACAACAGCAGCAGCGTGAGGAGGAGGAGGAGGATGTGGATATGGAAAAGGAGCCGCTCCAGGAGGTAGAAGACCCAGCCGCCGAAGTAGGCGGAAAGCGCGAACGACGAGACGTCACCGGCGAGGGTGCGGGAGGCCTCAAGACTCGACGCACGATGCGACGTCCGCATCTCCGTCTCATCCCGTTCGACTACTTGAACGGCTTCTGCGGCTTTCTTTTGTTCTCCAACCTCGGCACCTCGACATGCGTCGTTGGCGCACGGGGATCCATTTCTGTACTACGCATTGACACAGACGCCTACCTTGTGCACAGCATGGCCGTGAACCGCGGTCGCCTGCTCATGCTCGCGTCAACGCGCGGGTCGACACGCACAGGTAGCGGCGACAGCCTACCCCGATTTATGGCCTACGCGGGCTTCAAGCTGCTGCGACACATGCGGGTTGACCACGGAGGCAGCTTGCCCATGGTCGAGGTCCCTCTGCAAGCATCAGTGTCCAAGGTTGAGTACGATCCGCGCTCGCGTGCGCACTTTTTGCTCTGCCACGAAGATGACCCCTCGGAGGAGCAGCATTTAGCGGTCCGTGCGCGATCTTCCATTCGCCTGCTCTGCGCCGACACGCTGCGCATTTTGGATCAGTACACATTGCAGCGTTACGAGAAGGGTATCAATGCAACGTGCGTGACGATTGATGTGTCGCCGCAAAGCGCCACCTTCGCCAAGAATGTCGAATTTTGCGCTGTCGGCACGGGATTTGTCGGCCCAGACGGCGAAGATGCTGGCTGCAAAGGCCGCGTGCTGGTTTTCGAGGTGGAAAAGAAGCGAATCAAGTTGTGGAACAAGATTGAGAGCCGACACATCCGTGGACCCGTCACCTCGGTGTGCAGTGTTGATGGTCATCTCGTGTGCTCGTTCGGCTCATCGCCTTGCAGTCTGCGCATCTTTTATTACGACCCAAATCAGGCGACATTTGTGGCTCGTTCCTTCGTGGATACCCCCTTTTCGGCTATTGCAATTCGCAGCATCAAGAACTATCTTGTGGTCGGCGATCTGATCAAGTCCGTGCAGTTCATTCATTGGCATACACAGGAGCGCGAATTTCGCCAGCTGGCCAAGGACACACAGATTATGCAAACTTATGCGGCTGATTTTGTGCAGCTCGAGCGCCAGCTCGGCATCGTCGCTTCAGACAACAACGGCAATCTACATCTCAAGCAGTTCAACAATAAGAGCTTCCTTGACCATCGGGGCGAAATCAATGTGGGGGCACCGATTAATCACATGATCCGTCTCCAAATCGCGCCCGACCACTCACTTGCACTCTTTGGCACGCTCGACGGTGCAATTGGTTCGCTTATTCCGTGCCACGAGTCTACGTTTCGTCGTTTGCTGGCGTTGCAGGCGGCCATGTCAACCTCAGCGCTGGTGCCTCGCAATGCGGGTCTTAATCCGCGTGCCTTCCGCCTGGCCATCTATGACGAGCCGCTGCGCAGGCAGCGCGCTAGAAACATTTGCGATGGCGCGCTGCTTTACAAGTTTCCGATCCTCGACGCCCTCGCTCAGCGGCAGCTCGCGCGTCTCATTGGTACGACTCCGGAGACCATTTTGCAAGATCTTTTTGAGATCGACCGTGCAATCTTCTCGTACGCATTGTAGGCGTAGGCCTAGCTCGTTTTGTCGGAGGATGATTTCCACGAATTTTACAACTTTTTTTTATTTTTTTTTGTTTGGATGACCACCCTAACTGGAATCGATCGGATGCGGTCGCCTACTGAAGCAGGACGCGCACAATTTTCTTGGCGTTAAGTTTGTTGATGTTGGTGTACTTTTGACCCGTGCCAACGAAAATAATTGGCTGACCGGTGGCATGCACCAGGGAGATGGCCCCTCCTACCTTGTCGCCAATGGTGTCAAATTTTGTCATGATCATGCCGTCGATCGTGCGAGGCACAGTGGTTTCTGAAAAGTCCTTGAGTGCCTTGTCAAAGTGCACGAGTTGATCAGTGGCATCGTTGCCGGCAAGGGCTTCGACAACCTGGACACAAAGGTCAGGCTTGGTCTTGGCCACGAGCTTGGTAAGCGAGCGCATGAGCGGCTCGTTGTTCTGCATGCGACCAGCGGTGTCAATGAGAACGACGTCCATGCCAGTATCCTTCGCCTGCTTAACACCATTGACAGCCACGGAAGCGGCGTCCTTGTTATAGCCAGCCTCAAAGACAGGAACGCCAAGATTCTTGGAGTGCACCTTGAGTTGCTCAATGGCACCAGATCGAAAGGTGTCACAGGCACAGAGCATGACCTTGAGACCGTTGTTTTTCAGATAGTAGCAGACCTTGCTGAGACTCGTGGACTTGCCCACGCCGTTGACTCCAATAAAGACGATCGTATACGGCCGGCCCTCGGCCTTGGCGGCACGCGCCTCGCGGAGAACATCGATGCTACGCTTGGGTGCCAACAGACGCTGCAGCGCCTTTTCGCACGACTCGCGAACAGCGGTCGACACGCCGCGTGTCATGCTCCCTAGCTTTTGGCCCTCCAAGTCCTGCATGACCGCTTCACAAATCTCGCGAGCTGCCACTGCGGACACATTCTGCGCCTGAAGCTGCTTTTGCATGGTCTCGATAGGTAGCGAAAGGTCTTCTCGCGTGAGAGGCTTTTGTCCTGTCAGTCGCTGGAAAAAGTTACCAACGGCCGAGGACCCAAAATTCCAGCCGCCGTCGTCATCGTCGTCGTCATTATCGTCCTCTTCGGCAGCCTCCTTGTCGAGATCTGCCATTTCGCCCTCCTCGTCGGGCAAGTAAACTTTTGCCTTGCGAAGGTACGCGGCCTCTACTTCGTCTGCGCTTGCGCCATTGGATCCAGTCACGTCGAGAGCGATCCTCTCTTCCTCGGTCATGTCTTCTTTCTCGTTCCAGGCGCGTTTTGCCTTTGTGGCATTGCCACTACCTTTTCCCCCAGACTTTGGCGAGCGCGATCCGCTCTTGCGCCCTTGATACCCGCGGGGCCCCCCACGACGTGTGGAGCGAAATTGAGCAAATTCGTCGTTGTCGGCCTCGTCTCCCGTGTCGTTATCGTCGGTATTGTCGTTTTCGGGGGTCTGACCCGAAGTTTTGACAGCAGGTTTCTTTGCCCTGTTCTGCCTGTTTGACCTGCGGCTGTTCTCCTCGGCCTCGAAGAGAAGGGTGTCGAACTTGTTACCAAAGTCGAGCGGGCCCGTGGC
The DNA here is from genome assembly GCA_000818945.1 of Schizochytrium sp. CCTCC M209059. Lineage (NCBI taxonomy): Eukaryota > Bigyra > Thraustochytrida > Thraustochytriidae > Schizochytrium > Schizochytrium sp. CCTCC M209059. The sequence goes on along the minus strand of KN805396.1, from coordinate 15,014 downwards.
GTCAGCAATTTCGTCCTTGAAGGCGCGTGGAAAGGCTGTGGCGACGTTTTCGAGCAGGTCGTCGACGTAAGTGAGCGCGAGGGAGCTCTGGTAGACGGCCACGCAGACGATGCCGTACTTGTTGACAAGCTTCCATTTAATCGCATATGAGCCGACCTTGAAGACAGTGTCAGTCGTTGACCTGTTCTCTAGCAGCACCGTGCGGATTAGGGCGTCCACCGGGTCGCCCTTGAGCGTTGCGAGCTCGTACTTGAAGAGCACGAGCCCGCTTTTGGAGAAGATCATGAATACGTCAAGCATGTTCTCGAGCCTTTGCTGCGCCGGGCGGGCCTTCCTTCCCCGCCGACCCTCAGGACCCTTTCCGCGTCCGTGCGCCGACCACGCGTCGCCCTTCTTCTTCTCCCTCTCCTTCTTCTTTCTTCTTTTGCGCGCGGAGAAAGTCCACGTGGCTGCGTCGAAGGCAAGTGGACTCCGCAAGTCCGGAATACGGGGCTTTCGAAAGTGCGCGAAACCCTGTGCAAGTCGACTTTTCTGCGCACGTCCTGTTGCGGCCAGCGGGACAGTCAAATAGATGCGCTTGCAAGTGAGGCAATGAAACCAATGACTGTAAATAAACAATAAGAAACAGCAACATGTCTTATATACGACGAGAGACGAGATGAGACGAGAGATGCGACGGCAAGACCCGAAACTCGAATCGACGCGACGCGAGCGAGCGAGCATGACGACGACGGCAGAGGCGCCGACGGCGCCGGCAGCTTCAGCGCTGTCGGCTATGAGGACGCCTGAGGAAAGGCTTGGCGTCATGGTGCGTTGCGAAGGGAGAGAGGAGAAGACGGAGGGGCGGCGTGGGCGATGGAGCTTGCAAACGAACGACCCGACAGTTAGGCAGGGTTCGAAAGGAAGGGAAGAGAACTAACCTTGGCGCGAGCGCACGAACGTGTATGAAAAACAAAACGTAAAAAGATCGTTGGCATCGACGGCATTGGCAAGAAAGAGCTTGGCGACGCCATTGTAGATGCCGCCAAGACACGCGATATCGAACTCGACGTGTAAGTAAGCCCACCAAAGACGCTAGGTTCAAGACAGATCTCATCGTACTCACTCTGGCAAACATCGTTGCGATGCGTACAGATTTACTTTTAGTTCACTTCCTCTGCAGGAGCCCTTTGCTCGGCGTGTTGATCATGTTATTTTCATGATCGATATGGCGAGCAAACTGAGTCTGCACCGCGTAGCTGCCTCGGTCGGCCACTTGGACTGCAACTTTGCGCTTGGCAGGTCAACCCTCGTGGTCATCAATTGTAAGTGAAAGACCTGTGGCTAGGGGGAAAATCCGAAAATGATTTCATCGGAATCACTAACATCGGTGAGATTCTTACTACCTACGCGCCTGGCTCATGTTGCGTTCATCTTTATCATATACGCGTGTACGCAGCAGAGACGCCCGCCAAATTCAGCTTTGCGATTGGTAAGTGTATAAAATCTGGTTCGAAATAGATGACACATATTTTCTCGTTACGCGAAGACATGACAAGACAAGAGAAGATTGGGAAACGTACGCTAACTTTCTTGCAATGTCGTTGGATTCTGCTCTTGACCGCTCAGACGAGGCCCTAAATTTCGCAGACATTTATGGGACGGCCTTGATGTACTGTACGCTGGAAGATAATGATGCTCTGGTACGTTTTTCTTACTTCGCCTGAAAAAGCCAAAAGAGTGTAATATGCTAACATGTTTGGACCCATATGTGCAGAGCACTGCTGGCGAAGCGCTCGTACGTGCTTCCGAAGCAGCACGACGTCCACAAGGTGTGAGCCCGCTATTTTCTAGCTTGCTGAGTTGACTGGTTCCTCATTATCCTGAACTTTTTCTCGTTTTCGTGGTGGTGAGTCCTTTTCGTGCTTTGCTTTGATGCGCACAGGCGGCAGCTTTTCCAGCGCCGCCTGCCATCGTTTACCAAATCCACGGCCAAAAGGATCGTCGGCAGTAAGTGGACGGAGCGCGTAGCGCTGATTGAGGAAAAGGTAATGCTCGCAGCCCATGAATCCAGGGCGTTTGCGCGAGGTTGGTTTTAAAACGATGCAAGAGTTTGGGCGTCGGTCCTCCCCGCTCGGCCCGTGCGCTGCCTCAAAGAAGCTGTCCCAGTACCCGAATTGAACGAGTTCGGACTTTGCTACAGTAAAGACATACGCTTGCTGGTGTTTGTTGAAGAAGCGCAAGTTGCGAAGAGCATCTTCTGGCAGCGGCGCCCACGATGGTGTCACCTCTTCTTCGTTTTGATCTGGTCGCTCGTCTTTCGCAGACCTCAGGCTGGCATCTGTGCTGGCCGCGACTTTGCCAGCTTCTGAGCTGTCAGATTGTGCTTTTGGCTCTGCATTTCCCTGCGAAAGGTCGCGTGGGGCATAGACGCCCAAGCTATCGCGAGATGTCGAGCAGGCGGCCTGTACAAGCGCGTGCAGCTCGTTGTCGTCGAGAGGGTTTTCCTGATACAGGAAGCGCGCGACTCGCAGCATGGCGTCCTCGCGATGATGAATGACATCTTCGTAGCGAATAAGGAGAAGCGGAACCTTTTTGTTCACTTGCTCATCAAGCCAATGGGTGTGAAACTGTTTCCAAATGGAGATTTCCTCCCTCACGAAGGCGTCCCAAATGTCGGCATATTTGATAAACTCGTCATCCTCAATCGTGTGCGTGTGTGTTTGTGTGAGCACCATGTTGAAGTAGGAAACGATGGCATCGAAGGGGTTGCGGACGATGAGCACGGCCCGACTCGCGGACAGTGCGCAGCGTCCAAGACGTTCTGGAAAGTGCGTCTTGACAGCAAAGACAACATCCTTGACAAAACCTTCTCCCATCATTCCGGCCTGCACGAGTTGTTTATTGAGCGGTCGCAAAGGGTCACAGTCGCTGCCAGTGTAAATGTGTGTAAGGCGCTCGACAATGCTTCGGAGAAGAGAATTTCCGCTCCGTGGGTAGCTCGCAAGTGCGACGCGTTTGCTGAGGCTGGTTCTAGGATCTTTCTTGGCTAAAAAGCGGATTGGGTGGTCTCGTGGTGGAGCGAGCCCTTCCTCAACGATTTTGAGCTGCTCTTCGAGTGCGAGAGCTGTCTCAGCCTTGCGCTTCTCCCATCGCTCGCGTTGCGCCGCCTCGGCGTCTTCCGCTTCGGGCGTCTCCCCTGCATCTCCTTCCTTTCCCTGTCCACTTTGCCGCTGATGTTCGCTGTTTGCATCTTCTGTATTGCGCGCCTCGAGGTCCTCGTGGTCCTCGTTCTCGTCCCCCTCCTCGTCCTCCTCGTTGCGCACGGCCTTTTCGAGGTCGCTCTCGATTTGCTGCTCGCGCACGAGCGCCTGACGCAGGCTTTCTCGCGCAGCCTCGACAGCGCGTTCGGCCTCTGCGCGTTGCCTGCGCGCGACGCTCAGCGCGCTGCGCAGCGCGGTCGCCTGCTCCATCCCGCGTGGAGTGGGCTAGTGGTTCTGCTTGCTGCTCGTTGCTGCTGGTGGAGAGGAGCGGGCGCCGCTGCCCTCCGCAAGGTCCGCTTGACCGCGCGCCTCCTCCTGCACGACGCACCAAGTACTGCGACAACAGACCCGAGACCGCGGGCGAGCGCGAGACGCCTCGCGCCGCGCAGACCGAGCCTCCTTCTCGCTGGCACGCCCGCTGGCACGCTCGCTCGCGAGGCGAGGCGAGGCGTAATTGTTTCCCGCGCGAGAGAACGCGCTCGCCGCGCGATGGGCGGCGAGACGATGGCGGCTGGCCAAGCCGAGGCGGCTGCGGCTACGGCGGCGGCCGCGGGCGGCGCGCAGGGCGTCGTGGCGCTGGGCATCGAGGGGTCTGCCAACAAGGTGGGCGTGGGGATCATTAGGTACGAAGGAGGCGGCAACGCGTGCGGAGACGGCGGCAAGTTTTCGATCCTAGCCAACCCGCGCAAAACGTACGTGCCGCCTGCGGGCCAAGGATTCTTGCCAAGAGACACGGCCTGGCATCATCAGGCGCACGTAGTCCCGCTCGTGCGCGTTGCTCTTGAGGAGGCGGGCTTGGAGCCCAAGGACATTAGTTGCATTTGCTTCACAAAGGGACCCGGCATGGGCGCGCCACTATCGAGCTGCGCCGTGGCTGCGCGAACGTTGTCCTTGCTGTGGAAAGTTCCGCTCGTGGGCGTTAACCACTGTGTCGGCCATATTGAAATGGCTCGCGCCATTGCTGTGGCTGACAACCCGATCTCGCTCTATGTCTCTGGAGGAAACACTCAAGTCATCGCCTTTTCGGCACAGCGATACCAAATTATGGGAGAGACCATTGATCTGCCACTTGGCAATGCACTAGATCGCTTTGCAAGGGTTCTGAACCTTTCGAACGCACCGTCGCCGGGTTACAACATTGAGCAGCTTGCGAAAAAGGGCACCAAGCTTGTCCCATTGCCGTATACAGTCAAGGGCATGGACATGAGTTTCAGCGGCATTCTCTCTGCGATCACAAAGTTGGCCAAGAAGATGCAGCAGAGCGAAGCAAAGGGCGTCGAAGTTGAGTATACAAAGGAAGACTTGGCGTTTTCTCTTCAAGAGCACGTCTTTGCAATGTTGGTAGAGGTCACGGAGCGCGCCATGGCGCACTGTCGCTCGAGCGAAGTCATCATTGTCGGTGGCGTCGGCTGCAATGTGCGTTTGCAGGAGATGATGCAAGCCATGTGCGAGGATCGCGGTGCCAAAATGTATGGTATGGATATGCGCTTTTGCATCGACAATGGTGCAATGATTGCTCAAGCGGGGATTTTGCAGTATATGGCTGGAGATCGCTTTGCGCTCGATGAGACGGTTTGTACGCAGCGTTTCCGAACGGATGAAGTCCTTGCCAGATGGCGCTCTCCCCCGGAGAGCCACCCAGTCTGAGCGTGAACTCAATCATGCGCAATTTTTGATTTTCTCTTTCTTTTCTTTTCTTTTCTTATCTTTTCTACATGATTGATTCGATCGGTCTTGAAGCAAACGTCAACCCAAGAATAGAAGAAGAGTGTCTGTTTATGGTTTTAGCCCGCTATGGACTTTGTGGCAGGAAAGAATGGGGAAGCAAGGTATAGTAGAATCGAAAGGAAAAACAAGGCAAAGCGGTTCATCAACATGATAGACGACGTCTGCCCTTCTTCAGTCAAGGATCGTGCATGCGAATGCGTGCGAGAATAAATAAATGAATAAATTTTTATCTACATGTGTTTTTTTTTACAAAAACAAGGCCTACTACTCGTCGTCGCCGTTGTCGTCAGCGTTGAGCTGTGCCAAGAGCTCATCCTTTTCCGTCATAAGCTTGTCGTTCTGCAGCACGAGGTATTGCGCCAGTTCTTGGGCGTCCTCGAGCTCCTCCTCAAGCTCACCAATCCTCCGCTCAGCGGCCACAAGCGCGTCCGCTTTTACCGCAGAGACACCCACGTCCCATACCCTGGGGATGCCAGCGACAGGAATCATGGCGGTAGCGACAGCATCAGGGTTCGCATGGATGTTCGTGTTGCGACCAGGGCGGGCTTGCGAGCGGACATTCGCGTCGAGCTTGTCATGAACGCATCCCATCGCACTCTCTCGACTCTCTCTTTCTCTCCGAATTGATTGCGGTCTGCTGCTGCCGGCCCGCCCCCGAAGTCATCGTCGACGTCTCCTTCTCCGCGCGCAATCTTCTCGTTCTCGTCAACGCGGCACGCGTCCGCAACAACGCAGCAACGAAAACCCTGGTTCTCCGAGTTCAGGCGCAGCTCCGCGAGCAGGCGCAGGTGCAGGTGCAGGTGCAGGTGCTTCACTTTACAAACAGCCTGCTTGCAACTCGAACCCTCGGGCGGGTTCCCACATCCTGCGTTTGGGACTTGCATGCGAGCAAGCGACCCACGAGGCGAGCCGCGCCTGCCCATCTGCGTTTAAGACAGTCTGCCGCGCCTTCGTTTCCCGACGGCGCGGTCGCGAGGCGACGGGCGCAGCTGCCTGCCTGCCTGCCTGTTTGCCTGGGACAATCCATGCCGTCGAAAAACCGCACGAGAACCACGAACGACGGCGCGCGTCGGCCAAGCTCCGCATCCTCGTCGCTTCGCAGCGCGCGCGACGCGTCGGCCCAGGCCAGGCCAGGCCAGCCCAGGCCAGGCCAGGCCAGCAGCGAATTGATGGAAGGGGCGCGAACCATGGCGCGGCCCGGCCAGCTCCGGTCGCAGGCAGCGCAGCGACTCCGCCTCCCGCTGCGTGGGAAGGAGGGAGCGAGGGAAAGGTCGAAGAGCTCGACAAGGTCGAAGAGCTCGACAAGGTCGAAGAGCTCGACAAGGTCGAAGAGCTCGACAAGGTCGAAGAGCTCGACAAGGTCGAAGAGCTCGACAAGGTCGAAGAGCTCGACAAGGTCGAAGAGCTCGACAAGGTCGAAGAGCTCGACAAGGTCGAAGAGCTCGACAAGGTCGAAGAGCTCGACAAGGTCGAAGAGCTCGACAAGGTCGAAGAGCTCGACAAGGTCGAAGAGCTCGACAAGGTCGAAGAGCTCGACAAGGTCGAAGAGCTCGACAAGGTCGAAGAGCTCGACAAGGTCGAAGAGCTCGACAAGGTCGAAGAGCTCGACAAGGTCGAAGAGCTCGACAAGGTCGAAGAGCTCGACAAGGTCGAAGAGCTCGACAAGGTCGAAGAGCTCGACAAGGTCGAAGAGCTCGACAAGGTCGAAGAGCTCGACAAGGTCGAAGAGCTCGACAAGGTCGAAGAGCTCGACAAGGTCGAAGAGCTCGACAAGGTCGAAGAGCTCGACAAGGTCGCCAGCCCGCCAGGGTCTCTCGGTGCAAGGCGCAGACGCGGCGGTCGGTCTCCATCGCGCAAAGCAATGGCGAGGTCGACGCCTCTTGCCGCCACCAAACATTGTGTGTAGGGACATTCCTTGTTGGGCTCAGTCAGCTGTGCTTTACCCTGCTTTGCTTTGCTTCCTTGCAAGCTGCAACTAGAGCTGCTGCTGCTGCGCGCGCCCTCTGCTCTGCCAGCGTTCAACTAACTTAGCATGGGTTGCACCCTGGTGGAAAGGGACTCTGGCCAGCTCCTCTCAAGGCTTGCAGTGGTACGTAGGTATGAGGCACGGGCGACGCAGGGCTGCGTTCTGCTTGCAGAGGGTGTTCGCGGCGCTAGGCCTGCGTGCGTCTGGCGCATTTGGCGCAAACAGCGACCGAGATTACGGTGAATTGCGGAACAAGTGTATAAGGTTGTGCCAACGCCAGCGATTGCGGCCTTCCGCCGCTTCCACTTCTGGTACGATATTCGCGTCCAAGCACCTGGCAGAGAGAGAGCAAACCAATCAACCGACAAACTGTCTGCGAGTGAGACAACGCGCCGGCCAGCCAGCCCAGCCAGCACATGGTTGACGACAGAGAGGTCATCCCGACGCGTCGCTGGAAAAACCTTTTCTCTTGGTTGCTGGAAGACGGACGCGCATGTCCAGTTCCGAAGTAAGTACGTACTACTAGTCTACTACTCCTGCCAGTGGGTCTGTTAGGACCACAGTTCTTCCATATTTGTTCTTCCAGCTCAAGGAAGAGCGAAGCCTACGAAGCCTTGAAGCCACGAAGCGAAGCCACCCTCGGCTCGGCTGCGACTCGGCTGCGACTGGACACACGAATGACGGAGCATGCAACGCAACGACTCGGACGCGGTCGCTCGGGCTGGGCTACCAGCGGGCAGTTGAGTGAAAATACCTGCTGCAGGGACAACAAGGTCTAGCGTCCGCCACTGGAGGGCACGGGTGGGTGCCCGCGCGCGATGCAGCTGCTACTGCTGACCGACGGGCGGGCGGGCTGGGACATCCGACAAATCAATCAATGACTCGAAGGACTTGAAGGTAAAAACGCCCCCACATTCTTGAGAGGGCTGGCTTCAGCAACTGCAGCTGGCAGTGCGTTGTCGGTGTCCGTCTCGGTGGAAGCAAGTGAAATCCGGCCACGTCGGCCGCGGGTGTAGCGACCACGGACACACTTTCGTCCTGACCAGTTCCTCCGGACGAAAAGCTTTCTGTCGCACTGAAAGCCATAGCTAAAGACGAATAGCCGTCGTGGCACACAGCAAAACTGAAATGCACCCGCCCGACGAGGGCGAACAGACGAGGGCTGAAACGTTGAGCATGACCAGCAGGTCCATGGATAGGCCAAAGAAGCCTTCGCGTCTGCACATGGGCGTCGCAGGTTGGTGCTTCTGTGTTGGTGTTGCCACCCTGGTGTGCATCCTTCTTCTCGATGAAATACTTACCGTAAATCTCTTGGGCGGCAAAGAGCGAAACCTTCACACATCATGCGGCGATGGTCTTATGAACGGAGCCGCGGCACAACAAGTCTGTATTCTCGACGAAAAGGTCATCAAGCTTCCCCACGCCTGCACAGACCCGCACGAGGTCCTGGCGTGCAAATGGCGCTACTGGAAACAGCAGTACACAAACCATCACTGGAAAAACATGTACTCTCGCTTGCCCTTCGTCGCCAACGTCCTCTCGTATGACGGGAGTAAGATTGAGATGGAGCGTGTTCGTCACCACGCTGACGTTGAACCCCAGCGGCTCGCCAACAAGTTTCGCATGGAGGAACTCGATGCCTGGCTCGAGATCAACGGGCACATCATGCTCGATGTTGCGCCTCGTTCCAACGTCTTCCTGGATGCCAAAGGTGCTCTTCTCTTTATCGACTTCAACATTGTGCCTCGATGGGCTCGGGATCTCATCGAGCGCTACGACAGTGACTCACACAAAATCGAGCCTTTCCGCAACATCTACGGATACACGAGTATTCTCGACTGGGTTGCGCACTGATTCACACGCTTTGGCGTGTCTCGTTCCATGCTCTGTGCTCCAATCCCTCTCCCGCCCCGCCCCGCCCGAGGCGACAGTCGCCCGCCTTGGCCGCGCTTCCTTGCACGCGAAAAGGGGGGGGGGGCACCTGGCGCCTTTCCTCTCCTCTTTTCTCCTCTCTCCTCTCCTCTCCTGTTTCGTTTCATTTCCTCGAGCGAGGTTGAGGTTGAGCGAGCGAGGGAATTGATGGAAGGGGCGCGAACCATGGCGCGGCCCGGCCAGCTCCGGTCGCAGGCAGCGCAGCGACTCCGCCTCCCGCTGCGTGGGAAGGAGGGAGCGAGGGAAAGGTCGAAGAGCTCGACAAGGTCGAAGAGCTCGACAAGGTCGAAGAGCTCGACAAGGTCGCCAGCCCGCCAGGGTCTCTCGGTGCAAGGCGCAGACGCGGCGGTCGGTCTCCATCGCGCAAAGCAATGGCGAGGTCGACGCCTCTTGCCGCCACCAAACATTGTGTGTAGGGACATTCCTTGTTGGGCTCAGTCAGCTGTGCTTTACCCTGCTTTGCTTTGCTTCCTTGCAAGCTGCAACTAGAGCTGCTGCTGCTGCGCGCGCCCTCTGCTCTGCCAGCGTTCAACTAACTTAGCATGGGTTGCACCCTGGTGGAAAGGGACTCTGGCCAGCTCCTCTCAAGGCTTGCAGTGGTACGTAGGTATGAGGCACGGGCGACGCAGGGCTGCGTTCTGCTTGCAGAGGGTGTTCGCGGCGCTAGGCCTGCGTGCGTCTGGCGCATTTGGCGCAAACAGCGACCGAGATTACGGTGAATTGCGGAACAAGTGTATAAGGTTGTGCCAACGCCAGCGATTGCGGCCTTCCGCCGCTTCCACTTCTGGTACGATATTCGCGTCCAAGCACCTGGCAGAGAGAGAGCAAACCAATCAACCGACAAACTGTCTGCGAGTGAGACAACGCGCCGGCCAGCCAGCCCAGCCAGCACATGGTTGACGACAGAGAGGTCATCCCGACGCGTCGCTGGAAAAACCTTTTCTCTTGGTTGCTGGAAGACGGACGCGCATGTCCAGTTCCGAAGTAAGTACGTACTACTAGTCTACTACTCCTGCCAGTGGGTCTGTTAGGACCACAGTTCTTCCATATTTGTTCTTCCAGCTCAAGGAAGAGCGAAGCCTACGAAGCCTTGAAGCCACGAAGCGAAGCCACCCTCGGCTCGGCTGCGACTCGGCTGCGACTGGACACACGAATGACGGAGCATGCAACGCAACGACTCGGACGCGGTCGCTCGGGCTGGGCTACCAGCGGGCAGTTGAGTGAAAATACCTGCTGCAGGGACAACAAGGTCTAGCGTCCGCCACTGGAGGGCACGGGTGGGTGCCCGCCTTTCTCCTTTTCTCCACCTTTCTCCACCTTTCTCCTTTTCTCCACCTTTCTCCACCTTTCTCCTTTTCTCCACCTTTCTCCACCTTTCTCCTTTTCTCCACCTTTCTCCACCTTTCTCCTTTTCTCCACCTTTCTCCACCTTTCTCCTTTTCTCCACCTTTCTCCACCTTTCTCCTTTTCTCCACCTTTCTCCTCTTCTCCCTTCTCCTCTTCTCCACCTTTCTCCTCTTCTCTCCCAGCTCGAGGCCGGCCGGCCGGCCAGTGAGGTGCGCGCGAGGGGGGACACAGGGCGCCTTTCCCGGCCGCCGCCGAGGCCCGCTCGCTCCGCGTCACTCGCGGCGCGCGTCTTGCTCTCTGCTCTGCGCCGGCTCGGCCCGTCGCCGCGAAGGCACGAGGGGAGGAGGAAGTCGACAAGCTCGGCAGCGTCTCAGCGCGCAGACGCGGCGGGTCTCTGTCGCGCAAAGCCATGGCCATGGTGGGTGGCTGGCTAGGCGAGGCCTAGCTTGGTGCTGGTAGGCCTTGCTTGTGTCCGGTGACATTCCTTCGCAGGCTCAGTTTCTTTTCCACTTTGCCCTGCTTTGCTTGACTTGGCTTCGTGACTTGGCTTGCCGCCCACGGGAGCGTCAGCATGCTTGCATTGATCGATCGCTGGCCGGAAGGAAGTCTTGACAGCTCCGGGTTCTCTGTGTGTGCGTCGCATCAGGCCCGGCTAACCTCTCTCTGTTTGCGTCTCACGGCATCTGACGCAAACAAGGACCGAGATTTATGACGTACAACGAATAATGCTGACTGTGTGCCTGCCACCAGAGCCAGGGATGACTAGGACCTTACGCCGCTTCGACTCCTGCTGCGCTATCCGCGTCCACGCATCTGTGCTGTGCCGGCTGCAGAGAGCAAGCCAACCAATCAGCCAGTTGTCTGCGATTCACGCAACCCTCGATGGCCAGTCAACCAATCAGCCAAGAAACTCGGCAAGTCCGAGTCCGTGGCCAGGGTTGACGACAGAGAGCGTCCCGACGCGTCGCAGGGAAAAACTTTTCCATGGTTGGACACACATACGCTGGACTCACTAGTTCTGAAGTATTCCTGCGACTAAGCAGGCCCTACTACCTCTTACGTTATTATATTATAAACCCGGGCCAGCTCGAGGAAAAGCGAAGCCACCCTCGCTCGGCTCGGCTGCGACTCGGCCGCTGCCGACATGCGAATGACGAAGCATATGCAACGTCACGGGCGCGGTCGCTCGGGCTACCGGCTGAAGCGAAAAGACCTGCTGCAAGGAGAACCAGGTCTGGCAGCCGGAGGACACAGGTGCCCCCTCGCCCGCCCGATGTTTCCTTTCTTCATTCTTGACTAAACGTGAGGGTGGACGCGCCTACATATTCCTGAGGGGCTGGGCTGGCTGCAGCAGCGGCCAGTGCGTCGTCGGTCACGGTGTCTGTCTCGGCGAAAGCAAGAGCAAGAGAAATTCGCCACCGTGGGCCGCTGGTGTAGCGACCACGGACGCACCTGACCAGTTCCTCCGGACGAAAAGCTTTCTGTCGCACTGAAAGCCATAGCTAAAGACGAATAGCCGTCGTGGCACACAGCAAAACTGAAATGCACCCGCCCGACGAGGGCGAACAGACGAGGGCTGAAACGTTGAGCATGACCAGCAGGTCCATGGATAGGCCAAAGAAGCCTTCGCGTCTGCACATGGGCGTCGCAGGTTGGTGCTTCTGTGTTGGTGTTGCCACCCTGGTGTGCATCCTTCTTCTCGATGAAATACTTACCGTAAATCTCTTGGGCGGCAAAGAGCGAAACCTTCACACATCATGCGGCGATGGTCTTATGAACGGAGCCGCGGCACAACAAGTCTGTATTCTCGACGAAAAGGTCATCAAGCTTCCCCACGCCTGCACGGACCCGCACGAGGTCCTGGCGTGCAAATGGCGCTACTGGAAACAGCAGTACACAAACCATCACTGGAAAAACATGTACTCTCGCTTGCCCTTCGTCGCCAACGTCCTCTCGTATGACGGGAGTAAGATTGAGATGGAGCGTGTTCGTCACCACACTGACGTTGAACCCCAGCGGCTCGCCAACAAGTTTCGCATGGAGGAACTCGATGCCTGGCTCGAGATCAACGGGCACATCATGCTCGATGTTGCGCCTCGTTCCAACGTCTTCCTGGATGCCAAAGGTGCTCTTCTCTTTATCGACTTCAACATTGTGCCTCGATGGGCTCGGGATCTCATCGAGCGCTACGACAGTGACTCACACAAAATCGAGCCTTTCCGCAACATCTACGGATACACGAGTATTCTCGACTGGGTTGCGCACTGATTCACACGCTTTGGCGTGTCTCGTTCCATGCTCTGTGCTCCAATCCCTCTCCCGCCCCGCCCCGCCCGAGGCGACAGTCGCCCGCCTTGGCCGCGCTTCCTTGCACGCGAAAAGGGGGGGGGGGCACCTGGCGCCTTTCCTCTCCTCTTTTCTCCTCTCTCCTCTCCTCTCCTGTTTCGTTTCATTTCCTCGAGCGAGGTTGAGGTTGAGCGAGCGAGGGAATTGATGGAAGGGGCGCGAACCATGGCGCGGCCCGGCCAGCTCCGGTCGCAGGCAGCGCAGCGACTCCGCCTCCCGCTGCGTGGGAAGGAGGGAGCGAGGGAAAGGTCGAAGAGCTCGACAAGGTCGAAGAGCTCGACAAGGTCGAAGAGCTCGACAAGGTCGAAGAGCTCGACAAGGTCGAAGAGCTCGACAAGGTCGAAGAGCTCGACAAGGTCGAAGAGCTCGACAAGGTCGAAGAGCTCGACAAGGTCGAAGAGCTCGACAAGGTCGAAGAGCTCGACAAGGTCGAAGAGCTCGACAAGGTCGAAGAGCTCGACAAGGTCGAAGAGCTCGACAAGGTCGAAGAGCTCGACAAGGTCGAAGAGCTCGACAAGGTCGAAGAGCTCGACAAGGTCGAAGAGCTCGACAAGGTCGAAGAGCTCGACAAGGTCGAAGAGCTCGACAAGGTCGAAGAGCTCGACAAGGTCGAAGAGCTCGACAAGGTCGAAGAGCTCGACAAGGTCGAAGAGCTCGACAAGGTCGAAGAGCTCGACAAGGTCGAAGAGCTCGACAAGGTCGAAGAGCTCGACAAGGTCGAAGAGCTCGACAAGGTCGAAGAGCTCGACAAGGTCGAAGAGCTCGACAAGGTCGCCAGCCCGCCAGGGTCTCTCGGTGCAAGGCGCAGACGCGGCGGTCGGTCTCCATCGCGCAAAGCAATGGCGAGGTCGACGCCTCTTGCCGCCACCAAACATTGTGTGTAGGGACATTCCTTGTTGGGCTCAGTCAGCTGTGCTTTACCCTGCTTTGCTTTGCTTCCTTGCAAGCTGCAACTAGAGCTGCTGCTGCTGCGCGCGCCCTCTGCTCTGCCAGCGTTCAACTAACTTAGCATGGGTTGCACCCTGGTGGAAAGGGACTCTGGCCAGCTCCTCTCAAGGCTTGCAGTGGTACGTAGGTATGAGGCACGGGCGACGCAGGGCTGCGTTCTGCTTGCAGAGGGTGTTCGCGGCGCTAGGCCTGCGTGCGTCTGGCGCATTTGGCGCAAACAGCGACCGAGATTACGGTGAATTGCGGAACAAGTGTATAAGGTTGTGCCAACGCCAGCGATTGCGGCCTTCCGCCGCTTCCACTTCTGGTACGATATTCGCGTCCAAGCACCTGGCAGAGAGAGAGCAAACCAATCAACCGACAAACTGTCTGCGAGTGAGACAACGCGCCGGCCAGCCAGCCCAGCCAGCACATGGTTGACGACAGAGAGGTCATCCCGACGCGTCGCTGGAAAAACCTTTTCTCTTGGTTGCTGGAAGACGGACGCGCATGTCCAGTTCCGAAGTAAGTACGTACTACTAGTCTACTACTCCTGCCAGTGGGTCTGTTAGGACCACAGTTCTTCCATATTTGTTCTTCCAGCTCAAGGAAGAGCGAAGCCTACGAAGCCTTGAAGCCACGAAGCGAAGCCACCCTCGGCTCGGCTGCGACTCGGCTGCGACTGGACACACGAATGACGGAGCATGCAACGCAACGACTCGGACGCGGTCGCTCGGGCTGGGCTACCAGCGGGCAGTTGAGTGAAAATACCTGCTGCAGGGACAACAAGGTCTAGCGTCCGCCACTGGAGGGCACGGGTGGGTGCCCGCGCGCGATGCAGCTGCTACTGCTGACCGACGGGCGGGCGGGCTGGGACATCCGACAAATCAATCAATGACTCGAAGGACTTGAAGGTAAAAACGCCCCCACATTCTTGAGAGGGCTGGCTTCAGCAACTGCAGCTGGCAGTGCGTTGTCGGTGTCCGTCTCGGTGGAAGCAAGTGAAATCCGGCCACGTCGGCCGCGGGTGTAGCGACCACGGACACACTTTCGTCCTGACCAGTTCCTCCGGACGAAAAGCTTTCTGTCGCACTGAAAGCCATAGCTAAAGACGAATAGCCGTCGTGGCACACAGCAAAACTGAAATGCACCCGCCCGACGAGGGCGAACAGACGAGGGCTGAAACGTTGAGCATGACCAGCAGGTCCATGGATAGGCCAAAGAAGCCTTCGCGACTGCACATGGGCGTCGCAGGTTGGTGCTTCTGTGTTGGTGTTGCCACCCTGGTGTGCATCCTTCTTCTCGATGAAATACTTACCGTAAATCTCTTGGGCGGCAAAGAGCGAAACCTTCACACATCCTGCGGCGATGGTCTCATGAACGGAGCCGCGGCACAACAAGTCTGCATTCTCGACGAAAAGGTCATCAAGCTTCCTCACGCCTGCACGGACCCGCACGAGGTTCTGGCGTGCAAATGGCGCTACTGGAAACAGCAGTACACAAACCATCACTGGAAAAACATGTAC
>KN805395.1:484634-502781 GCA_000818945.1 Schizochytrium sp. CCTCC M209059 | reverse complement strand
CAAGAAAAAGTAGCCTCTGGCCTGCTCAGCTGAGGATCGCCAGGATGGAGTGATCAAGATTACAGGCGACCAAGTAGCTCTCACGATGTTGGATGCAGCACGCTTCGAGCGCTCAGTGTCCAAGTCCATCAACCAATGACAACGACACATTGTCCCAGCGCACAGTGCAAACGGAGTCTCCTCACGTGACCTTGATGCCCTTTGGCCTTTGCTCGTCGCCTGAAACAGCAAGAGCACAGCCCGTTTCGCCGAACGAGGTCATTTCCACAGGTCAAGAATTTTCGCGTGCACGAGGCCCAGGAGCACGTTACGACTTTGACAACATGGCGCCTACCGTTTCTCCTCTAGTACCAGCGATCATGGCCGCATAAACTTGAGGATCGATGCCCCGCGTTGGCCCTCAAGGCAGCATCGAAAAAGCAATTGGCGCCAGCAGCCGCGATTCTTCAAAAATCGACTTTGCTGTAGCCGACTTGGCCGTGAGAATGATGCAAGACCACCACACGCATCAGCAACCTCGCGCAAATCTCCTGCACGCTACGTCGTTTGAGTCTTCTTTGATCACGAGCGCTCGCCAGGGCTCCTGGACGCTGCGGCAGCCTTTTCTTCGCCTTTCTCGTTGCTGCAAAAGAGGCCGAGACGCCGGACAGCGCAAGACGGTCATTTTGACTCACATGCCTCCACTGCAGTCCACCATACTCGGCCTCGCCGCTTATCTCTTGGCACGCTTGCTCGCTCGCGCTGCCGGCACCCGCGCCTGCAGACGTCACCTTCGCGCCTTCGCTCGTCGTTCTCATCGTTGACGGATCAATTCAACTCCAAGCCGCTCCGGGCGCCAAAGCGCTGCGGCGGGACCTGCCACGGGCGCGCGCCAGCCTACGCACATCAGACTCTTAACGCCATCTGTCGGGCTCGCGCGCTGCCTAGGCGCGCCCCTCGCCTCTCCGCAACGCCCGGCTGCGTCGTTTGTCCTCGGCGGCGACGATGAGAAAGAGAGGCCGAGACTGACAGAGTCTTCGTTTTTGCTGACTGTGCCTGGCTGTTTGTTCATTTGCAAGGACCAATTCTCCGCTTTGCAACGCGCGGATAAAACATTTGGCTGATGTATACACGAGCTCGGCAAGCTAGCCACCGATGCTTGAGTCATTCGCGTGGCTCACGAAGCAGCCTGGCCTGGCTCGCCTGGCCAGAGAGAAGGATCAAGTGTGAATGCTTGCCACGACTAGACCCGTCCTTATTTCAACCTCTTTTGCAGAAGAAAACAAAGTGTGTGCGCTCAACTCACCGCTGGTATCAATGCTATCGTCACAAGTCTTTGTTCTTATCGACGCTGTGACCTCGAAGACAACCGCCCACTGCAACACTTGCTTCGTCGATTGATTGTGAGAGACTATGATGATGATGATGATGATGATGATGATGGTCCCATACGTCAAGCCCCTGTTGTGGCCACCTTCCCCCAGAGCCTGCTCTATCATCCCTCAAGCATCGCAGTAGCCAGCGCAGCGGCCAGTCTCCTCATCGCGCCCTTGCCCGGCCAGCCAGCTGCCGGCTCCGGGCTGGTCTGGACTGGCGACCGGCTCTCTCTCCCTCCCTCCCCCCCTCCCTCCCTCCCTCTCTCTCTTTCTCTCTCTTCCTCTTTTCCCGTCCCTCCCCCCCTCTCCCCTCTATATCTCTCTCCCTCCCTTACACTGGCTGCCTCGCCAGCGAGAACCTGTCGGGAAAATCAAACGATCGATCATCGAAGCGAGAAAGCACACAGCGGCAGAATCCAATCGCGCTTCGATACCGCGCCTGACTGGCTTGTTCCCGTGCCTGCGAGCGGGCCAGCGAGGCGCTTGCGCGTGCTCCCTCTTCTCGCCGTCCTCGTCCTCGTCCTCGTCCTCCTCTTCTTCGTGCCAAGAAGCCGAGAAAGAAAAAGGCGAGATCGGCAAGAGTTCGGCCACGGTTTCCGAGGGATGCCGCGACGATGGACCACGCGCCGAGGACGAGCCGAGAGACGAGCCTTCTGAAAGCATTGCCATCCTCATCGTACACGATCCCGCGGACGAGATCGTGGCCGAGCAGCTGGTTGAGGCGATCCAGCCTCGCCTCAGCGTGCCCATACGCACCGCGAGCAAAGTTGTCAAGGCAGAAAAGGAAGCCAGAAATGCCGAGGTCGCTCTACTGCTCGTGAGTATGGCACTTCAAGGCAACTGGATGCTCGTTGAGGCAATGGCGAGGGTCCTCCCGAACACTCTTGTTCCCATCCTCATCGATGAAAAGATGAAGGACACCAAGAAGTGGGAAGACGCGATTGCGTGGTACATGCCCAATCTACTCTATGTCGATTTCTGTGACCCCGTCAAAGCTGACATTCGTGCGATCATGGCTCAAGTCGATGCCGCCCGAGTTCGTGTGTCGCCAGCTCTGAATAGCAAGCAGTTTCACTTCTTCGTTTCGCATGAGTGGGGCGTTCATGATAAAGCAATCGTTATTGCTCAGAAACTGCGTGACAGAGGTCTGGAAGCGTGGCTTGATGAGAATGACATGTCTGGCAGCACGGATGTAAGCATGGCAAATGGCATCAATTCTTCGACAGTCTTTCTTGTCCTCACAAAAAAATACATGGAAAAGATCAACAGTGGCAACCAAGCTGATAACTGTTTCAAAGAGTTCCAATACGCTGGCAACAAACGATTTGACCGCATCGTGGTCGCTGTGCTGGAATCGGACATGACGAAGGCCGCATCGCAGTGGACTGGACCGTTTCAATTCGCCCTCACGCGGCAAGACCCCGTGGACCTCACGGAACTCTCTGACAAGGCTATTGATTGCCTCGCCGATGCCATTCAGACGCGCATCGATACGCCCGAGGACTCGTCTGATCTCAACCCCAGGCTCCGTGATTTGAAGGCAAGCTTGAACCCGTGCAGCTCAGAGGTGCATGCCAAGGACAAGGCGGAAAACTTCACCCTCGGCACGCGGAGCTGGATCATCGACGAGTTTTGCGACTGGTATGACAAGAAGCAGAGTGCCGCCGTCTTCATTCTTGTGGGCGACGGCGGCGTCGGCAAAAGCGTCATCATGGCCGAGCTTTGCCACCGTGGAGGCGCTCTGAAAACTGACGAAGATGTCGAAAAGAGCAAGACTGATGAACGCGCCGAGTCGCGCCGAAAGTCGTCACTTGTACGTAGCTTGTGGCGTCGTAGCAAAAAAGAGCGGCAGCCTATTTTTGTTGCGGCGTACCACTTCTTTCGGCATGATCAAGTCACGTCCGCTGCGCCGAAAGAGGCTCTCATGAGCATTGCATGGCAGCTCTGTCAGAGCGTGCCTGGCTTTGCCGATGAACTGGACTCCGTGAGCTTTGGCGGTATGCGCGACAAGCCTCTGACCGACATATTCCAGACCATTCTTGTCGATCCTCTGAACAAGCTCGGCTCGGACCAGATGCGACAAGTGGTCGTGCTCGACGCTCTCGACGAGTGCAGCAAGAGTGACGATGTTTTGCGCAAGGTCATTCGCACGTGGAAGGATGCGATGCCGGCATGGCTCAGCTTGGTCGTGAGCACACGTCCCGAAGGCGAGATACAGCGCGGCATCACCAACAACAGCCTTGATTCTAAGGTTCTGGAGCTCAAGGACAAAGAGAATTTTCGCGACATCGAAAAGCACATCGAGCATTTGCTGTGCGACATGAGCGAGGTCGTGGAGCAAAAGGACATTGCCTCTTGCGCCGAGATTCTTTCCAAGCGATCCGAAGGTCTCTTTCTCTGGGTGAGCTTCCTTCCCGAGACCCTGAAGCGAATGCACGAGGAGAAGCGAGGTGGCCTGCTGACCTCGCAGGACATTTCCAAGAGAGATGCCATTCCCAATGGACTTGGCGGCATGTTTCACGAATACTTTGAGCGCCTACAAGAAAAAGTTGGCGGGGAGAAGAGGTACAAGACGCTCCTGGCGCCAATCGTAGCTGCTCGCGAGCCGCTGAGTGTCGAGCAGCTAAGTGCAATTCTGCAATTAGACCAAGATGATACGGATGATATGGTCGACGACGCGAGCAATCTCTTATATCGAGGCGGCGATGGTCGAGTGGCACTCATTCATAAGCGCATGGCAGATTGGCTCTCAGATAAGAAGCAGAGCGGAAGAAAGCTCTACGTGAAGATAAAAGACGGGCATAAATAATTGGCTGACTACTGCAGTAGCTCGCGAGACGACGTTTTTTCGCTCCGTCACGCCATCTTTCACCTCGTCAAGAGCGGCGAGCACGCTGAGGCTTTCGAGCTGCTGAATGATTTTGCATGGGTAAAGAGCGCCATCTCTATCGGTGACGATGAAGCGCAAAGGCGCGCCACGATCGGAAATCTCATTCGCGACTGCGTCGAACTCGGCATCTACTTTGCGTCCGAAAGTGATACGCCCCGCTTCCTGAGCAAAGCAGTACATGCCCTCAGCTACGACCCCAACGAGCTTGCGTCGCAAGTTCTGGCCCGTCTTGGTCACGACTCGAATAATCCCTTGGCACTTAGTCTACAAACTCCTGATCAGCCATGGCTGGAGCCTACTCGCGTCACTCTTGCTCATCCCCGCGACCCTTTGCTGCGCGTGTTGAAGGGGCACTCTGGTGGGGTCTCCAGTGTGGTGATACAGGGCGACACCATCGTGTCTGGGTCCGATGACGGGACGGTGCGCATCTGGAACGCTACGCCGAGCGATGAGCAGCACGTGTTGAAGGGGCACTCTGTTTGGGTCTGGAGCGTGGCGATACAGGGCGACACCATCGTGTCTGGGTCTTCGGACAGAACGGTGCGTATCTGGAACGCTACGTCGGGCGAGGAGCAGCACGTGTTGGAGGGGTACACTAGTTTTGTCTACAGCGTGGCGATACAAGGCGACACCATCGTATCACATTCCTGGGATGGCACTCGTTACTGGAACGCTCGAACGGGCGAGTCACTCGACCCGGATGAAGCGGAGGCATCGACTAGACCTGAAATAAAGACTTCGGCCAACAATGAAAACGAAACTCATGTGAAGCTTAGCGGAGCCATAGGCTTCACGACGGATCACGCATTTTCGACGACAGTTCGCGAGGGAAGTCTTTACGTTGTTGGCGATGTTTGCGGGATGGTTCATATTTTGCACGTCCAAGGCGTTGAGACTGAGAACTAAACTCGAAGTCTTCGTGCCGGAGGCTCTTTTACATTGCCTTCCTGCCCTGGACGATACGTCCGTACGCTCCTCTGTACCATCATGCATTTTCAGGCGAGGTTGGTCCGTGAAAGTAGAAAACCAAAAAACATCTAATTTTTGCACGAGATTGTTAAGTACAAAGGGCGGCGTTCCGCGTAGTACAGGTTCAAGCCGAGATGTGAGTTCAGGACACCAGTTTTCATTTTGCAAATAACATATCGTTAGGCAGTTTTCGTTCGGAACTACCCTTTCGACGTGCTCGTGGTGGAGCAACGGGGGAAAAGAAGAAGATAATGACTTGGTTTTTAAAGAAAAGTAAACTCCGCTTCGTGTTCAGCAAAAAGGCGACGGTTTTTGAATCGTTGGTGAGTGTTCTTTGCTGTTGCTCGGCTCGATTGCTAGTTTTGGGTCTATCCCGTTTCGATCTTTCATTGCGTCTAGAGTTATTGTAGAAATGCTCGGGTGCGGACTGTTATCGCTTCCTTGTTGACGATGTTTTGTTTGATTATTGTGTGGAGAAGAAGTACATGATGATTTGATGAAACGTAAAAGAGTTTTCGCTTCGTTGCTGGCACAAAACGGGAAGGCAGAATGTTATGCAAGTGTCTCTCGCTGCTACTCGGAGTACTTGCGGATACTCGTGCATCGTCCCGCAACTTGTTGATGATGGGCTATTTCTGGCGGGAACTTGTTGTCGCTTTCGATATCAACTATCTAAGGGCGCGGACTTGTTGTCGCTTCCCATTACCCTACGAATACTTTTTATTGTGCCAGGATCTCAACGAACTCTTTATCTTCGATTCTATGCGGAGCTGATCGCTCTCGTCTAGGCTAACTCCTGCTCCATGTACCAACACGTCGATTCTCGTAGAGTAGCTTTCCTCCCAGCGCTAAATCGCTGAGACTACCCATTTCATCTTTGTGGTTAAACACTTCTCTTGATTCAACGCATACTTTGACGCGGGGCCTGCGCGGGGTCAAGTGCAGTCGCTTGGCAACCGTTCGAGGATGCTCTACAGTAGTTTTCCTTCTGGCGCAAGATTGTTGCAACTGTCTACTTCAATCATGTCTTTATTTAATAAATAAAAAAGGAGGAATTAACCCATCGGTGTCGGTGGCATCATCACATGTCATGCATGATTTAATCAGCGGAAATCAGATTGTTGTTGTACATCCGCTCCCCTCTTCCGAGAGCTCTGCGGATGTTACATATAATGGGGAGAGAACGTGGAAGGAGGTAATCATGCGGCCTTCTATCATAGGGTGTCCGCATTGGTCCTTTAATGGGACAAAAGTGTACCCACCGCTCGCAGCCGCGCAGTCTTACATTTTGCAGATCGAGGTATCTTGCTACGCTGCGATCTTGACGAAATGACGAGACAAAAAGGATCTCTTCGTGCAAGTCTCGCCACTGAACCTCAGATCGCCGCGAGACCTCGGATCGCCGCTGGACGTCGAATGCCAGTCGGTATTAATCGATAATTGCGCGAGGCAAGCTGGGGCGGCTCAATGTTGCGTCATTGCTTGCATGTGTATCGAGGAAAGGACTACGTCTCCCGCGGTCCTCTGTGTACATAACTGTTAAGAGCGAACTTTGCGACAATCGGACTTGGCTCGAAAAAGCGAGCATCGAAATCTTTTTCACGCCTACGCAGTGCTTCTTATTCAAAGCCAGTCGCCAGCAAACGCAACATCATGATTTTTTTCCCCAACGTTTCCTCCTAAATGCGACGACGTGTGAAATAAAGCTCACACGACTCCATAACAGCTTCTTTTCGCTGATGCTTCGAGTCCACCACCAGTCACCGTAGCATCTCCTTCACTCGCACGTGCATTCTCGTGCCTACGAGCGTACAGCTAGCTGGCCTGGCCAATGGCCTTGGCCATCTATCGCCTCAATTCGAGCAAAACATCGAGAATGAGGCGCTCGCGCCAGTCTAGTTAGTCGACGCGACTCAGCTCGCCCGTGCGTACCGCCAGCCCCGTCGCCGGTGAGCGCAGCTTGTCTTGCTGTTTCTGTTGCTATTTATTGTGGAATGGACTATAATGGATTCCGGTCAACGCTGGTTGGCTACGGGTCTGCTAGTAAAGAGACTGCTTTGTCTCGGCGCCAGGTCCGAGATTTGGATAAGTGATGTTCTGTGTAGCTAGTGAGGAGCACGGTCCCTTTTGGAGGCTTATCAGCTAGGAGATGTTCACTGCCGTGAGTCTGTAGTCTGTCCTCACTTCTGTAAAGGCTTTAGATGAGACTTCCCATGGGTGACAGATTGACGTTATGTCGTTCATGCCGACCATCCGTGGTGGCGTCATTCTTTGTCGTCGATACTGTTGATCGCACCACTCATACTTTCGAATGCGCGGAATTCGCCTTGCGCTCGAAACCAGCCACCAGTCTCGCGGACAATGACACACAGTCGTACTATATAGTATGTGAGGCGGGCCTATGCAGGAGGAGAGGGTGGCCGGGAAAAAAGAAATGGCAAGTGTGGACTATACTGGCCTAGGCCTATACCTACAACAACACCGTGACGGACCCCCGCAGCCGCGCGCGTGTCCCTGCTCGGCTTTAAGCTGTCCGTCTCGCCCTTACACGGCCGTATATACAGTATGTAGTATCGCCGCTGCGAGTGCACTTTCGATGCACACCTCCCTCTGCGCGCACGCAGAGTTGGCGCGCGCAGAGTTGAGCGCGCGCGCAAAAACAGAGTTCGTATTCCCTCGCTCGCTCACAGGCAGGCAGGCAGGCAGGCAGGCAGGGCATGCAGCAGACCTGGAGCGCATGATGAAGGTCTTGCAGCGTCTCGCGCTCGTGTGCGCCCTGGGGCCGCGGCTGGTGGTCGCAGCTTGCACGCCGACATCAGCCACCTCGGTGCCAACGTATCCCGTCGCAGACAACACCTTTGCCACCGACGGCCTCGTGGACTCGCCCGCCGAGGCCGTCACGCTGCGCATCACGCCCAACGAGCTCCCAGAGGGCTTTGACGCCGCGCAAGACTGCCCACATGAGGACAGCGGCCTTGTCGCCTGGGAGGACGCATCGACCTGGACCTCGGGAAGCGTACCTACCAACGGAGAAGATGTCGAGCTGCCGGCAAACACGCGCGTGCTCGTCTCGGGCTGCTCGGTTGGCGAGGGTATTGTCTTTGGCATCATCACCATCCCGGCATCGTCCGAGCTCATCTTTGCCGACGAAGACATCTCGTTCGATGCGCACGGATTCCTCGTGCAGGGCAAGTTTACGCTTGGCGCCGAGACGTGCCGTTTGCACAGCCAAATCAACATCACGCTCCATGGCGCAAAGCCTTCCACGCTGCCCGCGGACATGGCCTACAAGGGCATCGCTGCCGTCAACGGTGGCACGATCAGCGTCCATGGAAGCATCTTCCATCCAACGTGGTCTCGCCTCGCTGCTACGGCAGATGCAGGCGACACGCAAGTGTACCTACAGCATCGCGTCAACTGGCAACCAGGTCAGCTTCTGGTGGTGACCGGCACTGAGCTCAAGGACTCTCGCGATTGGCATCGCAATGAGGTGCGCACCATCGCGTCCGTTGAGCGTAGTGGGGCCTTTTCGCGCATCACGCTCACATCACCGCTTGAATATACACATTTTGGTGGCATCGAGTACCAGGGTGAGGTCGGTCTGCTGTCTCGCAACATTGTCATTCAGGGCGACGAGTCTTCCGAGCCCACCGACACGGACAATGACGCCTGTGAGGACTATAACTTTGGCACTTATCCTTGCGAAGGCAAGTGGCTGACCGGCTACGGTGGCCATATCGTGGCTGCCGAAGAGGGCTCGACCGTGCAAGTGGAGGGCGTCCAGCTCTACCGCATGGGCCAGACAAATGTTCTTGCTCGTTACCCGTGGCACGTTCACCTCGTCGGCGAAGGCGGCCACCGCTCCTACCTCAAGCACTCGAGCATCTATCACTCGTTTTACCGGTGTGCAAGCATCCACGGAACGAACAGCACACTGGTTCAAGATAATGTAGCCTTTGATGTGATTGGCCACTGCTACTACGTCGCGGAAGACGGCGTCGAGGAGAACTCTACGATTGCGTACAATCTCGGCGCGCATGTGCACTTTATGGAATTTCCGCGCACCTCATACGATCAATACATGGACACGGTCGCGAGTTACGAGAATCTAACACAGCCCGCAGATGTTACGGCCAGCCCCTTTTACATTACGCGTGTATACCACCGCATTGTTGGCAATGCCGCGTCTGGAGGCTATGCTGGATTTGCCATCGTACGCATGCCCGAGCCAACCATGCATTATCGCGACATGGTCTTTGGCGAGGGGAATAAACCTGACCAGCGTCCATTTCTCGAGTTTGATGGCAATTCCTGTCATAGCGCTGGGTTTTGGTGGTCACGAGGGCCGTGCATATACGTTGGAGGACGTCTTGAACATCTCGACGACACCGACGTGTTGTACTACAATCCCGGTCGGGAAATCGACGCCCGGGAGACCATGTGTCCAGACGGTACTAGTTTCGTCGAGTGCGAGATGAAATTCACCAATACCAAAGTTTTTCTCAGCAATTGGGGCATCAATCATTGGGGTGAGCGCGGCCGGTATGATTATCTTGAGGCTCACGATGTTTTCCGCCCCGTGGGTATTCTCGGAGCTCATTTCCTCACCAATCTCTTATTTGTCTGCCGCTCACGATCATTTGTTCCCGACGCTCCTGGATCAGGCACTCACAATCACGAGAAGCGGTGGTTCTCAAAATACGTCATGTACGAGCTCTACGACACGAATCAGTACCACATCATTGACGGCCTGAGGGTGCGCAATTGCGGCGACGCCGCGTCGAATGCGCATATTTGGCGCCTGCTCACGCATTCTGACCAATTTGTTCCCGGCCACATTCAAAACGTGCGTAACGTCAAATACGAAGGCGAAAACGATTTCTCCATGCGCATTGGCTCAACCATCGAGGACTATCTCTCTGTCAGTGGCTATCTTGCTAACTTTCTCGACGCTGACGGCTCTGTGCACGGCACTCACAACGGAACTGTTGGCCCTCGAATCATCGGCGCCGGTCGCGAGAACATCACTTGGTGGCGCCTGGACGACGAATGCATCCAAGACGGTGACTACTATGCATGTGACCAGATCTCATCCTATACAGGAAATCGCCGAGGCATTGCTCATTTTGTAGTTCGATTCGACGATTACTACACGGATGCATTTGCAAACGTTGAAGTGTGCGGCAACGGCAACCGCATCTCGTGTCCGCGCGTAGGCTCCGTCATGCATCTCGGCGTCCAAGGGGATCCGGCCGTCGATGGGCTGCCCATTCGCGCCAATGCCGTTATCACCGGGGCTACCAACGGATTTGGTTGGCTCTTGCTCTTTGATTCGGGCTCTCCAACGTCCTTGCAATTCCGTCGCGCGCAAATTGATGAAGATGACACCGTACTTGTGGCGATACCTTACCCGCCAGAGACCACTTTTACAATCACGTACGTGGCTGCCTCCTGGTGCGGAACGAGCTGGGCCATGTGCGAGCAAGAGTTTACTTCCGTTTCTTCGGTCCAAATGGTCGCAGAGGGCAATGGCGACACATACTTTTACGATACGGATCGGCAGCTGCTGTTCTTTCGCTACGTGCAGCAGGTGGCAGGCTCGCTTGATTTTTCCGAGGCTCCGGCGTATGGCAATTTTGGCACCTCCTACTATGTTCGAAACGGTATGCGTATCCCACCGTACATGTGGGGCGGTACGATCGAGCTCAGTGCGTCCGGTTGTGCGCTAAACGATACAGACGCAAACTACTGCGCTCTCTCGTCGTATAGTGCCGAAGGCATCTGTCAGGACTATGGGCATCCAACGAGCGCCTCGCAGGTCGCGTACGACTCATGCGTGACGTCAGTTGCGCAAAAGACGGCAACATCGAGCGGTCCATCTACATACGTCGTTGCCGGTGCTTCGGCTGGAGCTGCCCTTGTTGCAATCGCAGGCTTTGCTGCTTTCGTCAAGCATCGACGTTCCGTTAAACGCTCCAAAGCCTCTACGACCGTGGCGACGATGCCTGAACTTTAAGTTTTCGTATTCATAACCTTGAGCTTGCACTTTGATTCTTTTCTTGTCACCTCAAACTGTGAAGAAACGTTATGCTGTGATTGCTGCGTCGACAAAAAACGGATGTAGCTATCAATTTGCTATATATAAGTCTAAGCCATCTTGAGATGCTGTAAGTGGAAATGAGTTTCTAATCGCAAGCGTAGGTGCCCGAGTGGTCTAAGGGGTTACGTTCAGGTCGTAATATCTTCGGATGCGCGGGTTCGAGTCCCGTCCTACGTAGTACTTTTTTTTAATTCTTCTCCATTATTTTTTTTGCAGAAACCACAGGTTTTGCTGTTATAAACAAGCAGACCAACCTTATTAGTAAAGAGGCCTAACATTTCAATTAGGAAGCTTGCGTAGGTGCCCGAGTGGTCTAAGGGGTTACGTTCAGGTCGTAATATCTTCGGATGCGCGGGTTCGAGTCCCGTCCTACGTAGTCTTTTTTTTTCCTTCCTTTTTTTAAAATTAATTTTATTCAAGTATACCCCTCTCAATATGGACAGACTATTGACTGTTTTTTTCCTACGGTAGGCCTAAAGACCTAATTTCTTTTTCTTCTTCTTTTAATTTTGGGGCGCTTGTTGATGCAAATTGCTTTGTAACCTTGCCTGGCGCAGAAGAGAATGCTTGCTTCGAGTGTTCGGCTGCCCAAAACGCGCGTATGCTGCATTCCAGAATCACCAGCGTAGGTGCCCGAGTGGTCTAAGGGGTTACGTTCAGGTCGTAATATCTTCGGATGCGCGGGTTCGAGTCCCGTCCTACGTACAAGTCTTTTTTTTGTTTTTGTTTTTTTTTGGGGGGGGGAAAAGAGTTGATGGATCATCTGTGGCTAGCTGGCTCGGGATTGACTCACAATTTTTAGTCATTTGTTGATCGGGCTGTGGTGCAAGACTTGTTGATTTTTCTTAGACGCGAAACTCACTCGTTCGTGCTATACCAAGACTCGTCGTTTATCTGGCTGGCTGGCTGGCTCGGGATTGACTCACAATTTTTAGTCATTTGTTGATCGGGCTGTGGTGCAAGACTTGTTCATTTTTCTTAGAAGCAAAACTCACTCGTTCTGGCTGTGGTGTGACTCATCGTTCTGGCTGTGGTGTGACTCGTTTGTTTGCATGTAATAGCCGAACACTTTTCTTTATTTGCTTTATTTCGTTTTCTTTCTGGTTTTTTTCTTTCTTCTAGTTTTTGGAGATGGCTCTACTTCCCATTCCGGCTCCAGTCCGACTGAATGAGCCGGAATGTCTTTGGTTTACAGTTTCGCGTTGCATCAAGAATCTCATTCCGAATGTATACTATACGACACACCTTGACACGGTTTTTTTTTTTGGTTGTTGTGCCAGGTCGCAAGGTTGCCCTTAATTTCCTTGCGTGCGCGTGCACACCTTGACACGAGTTCCTTAATTGTGCAAGGTCGCAAGGTTATACCCTTATTTGGCATCAATGTATACTACATGCATGATGTCTACGCTCTGACGATTGCATCCATCCTTGCACGTTCACACCATGGCACGAGTATCTTTGTTCTGCAAGATCGCAAGGGTGCCTTGTAAAATTTTGGTATGTTGCTCACATTACTGGCGAGGAGCTGCAGAAAAAGATGAAGTCGATCGACAGGAGGAAAAAATGGGATTGTGCATGATTTACCAGTAAATATGGTTGGTGCCGGATGGCGAGTTGGTGTCGTTGTCCTTGGCGTCTTCGACCCAGAAGCAGCGGCCATGAATAACGGGCTCGACGACCTTTTGGCGCACGACAAAGTCACCAAAGCGTTCGCCATTGAGACGGTACTTTGCGTACTGCTCAAAGAGCGGGCGGCAAATGTCGAGGATCTCCTCCTCGCTGCAGCCGCGCTTAACGAGGCGCGCAATACGCTCACCAGCGCCACCGCCGCCCAAGAGAAGGTGGTAGCGACCGGGGGCCGTTCCGACGAGAGCAATCTCGGCCATGTAGGGGCGAGCGCAGCCGTTCGGGCAGCCAGTGACACGAACAACAATCTCATCGTTGCGCAGACCGCACTCCGTAATAATGTCGTCCATCTTGTCCAGCAGGGTGGGCAGGTACCGGGATGCCTCTGCCATGGCAAGAGCACAGTACGGGAGCGAGGCGCAGGCCATGGAGGACTTGCGCATGCCCGTGAAGCGCTCGTTCGAAACACCGTAGCTGCGGAGGATCTCCTCGATACGCGGCTTGTTCTGCGGCGAGACCTTGCCGATAACAACGTTCTGCGTGGCGGTGAGTGACATCTCGCCACCGAGGTTGGCCTTGGCAACGTCGTAAAGGCAAGTGCGCAGCTTGTAATCAGGGTCGTCGCGCACGCTGCCGTTCTCCACAAAGAGAGTGTAGTCCCACATGCCGTCGTAGCCGCGCTCCCAGCCGAACTTGTCCGAGTTGCTGGTGAAAAAGATGGGGCCGGCCTTGGGGATGCGAAAGCCGCAAAGAGCCTCGACCTTGGACTTGAACACCTCGAGGCCCATGCGCTCGACAGTGTACTTGAGGCGGGCGTTCTTGCGGTTCTCACGCTCGCCGTTGTCGCGCTGCACCTTGACGATGGCCTCGGCCACGGCAAGGACCTGGTCCGGGCGCACAGAACCGAGGACATCGGCCAGACGCGGGTACGTCGACTCCTGGCCAAAGGTCGTGCCCATGCCGCCACCAACGGTGACAATCACGTCCTGAAGCTTGCCGTTCTTGATGTTGGCAATGAGACCAAGGCAGTGCGAGAACACGTCGACAAGGTTGCGCTCGTTGTTGACGGCGAGGGCAATCTTGAACTTACGGGGAAGGTAAGTGGGGCCGTAAATCTTCTCCTCCATGACAGTGCCGGCGACAATCTGCTTGTCGAGCCAGATCTGGGCGTACGAGTGGCCGCCGGCCTGCGGGCGCAGGTGCGCCTGCAGGGCACGAGCAAGGTCGTTGAACTCGGCGTGGCCCGGCGACTTGCGCCAGTTCTGGTCGCCAATCACGTTACGGTTTACGTCACCGCAGGCGGCGAGCGTATCCATGGTGGCGCGGTTGATCGCCTTCATCGTGTCCTTGAGGTCAGTCTTGATGACGCCGTGGATCTGGAACGCCTGGCGCGTCGTAACTTTGAGAATCTGGTTGCCAGAGTACTTGGTAATAATGTCATCCATGGCGATCCACTGCTCCGAGGTGCACACACCGCCAGGGAGGCCGATACGGATCATGAAAGAGTACGCGAGCTCCTGCTTGGCCGCGATACGCTCCTCGCGCAACTCGCGCTGGTCCTGCTGGTACATGCCGTGGAACTTGGTGAGCTTGGTGTCCTCCGGCAGCAGCTTGCCTGTGGTCGTGTCTTGCAAGCCTTCGTCGATCATGCCTTGCAAAAAGTTCGACTTGAGCTTGATGTCGTCGTCAACAATCTTGGGCGCGCCGCCAAGTTCCGCCGAGGTGTCAATGGTGACGTCGAGGGCGTCCCAGAGGGCTGGCTCCCAGACGTTGAGCGCCGAGTCGTAGCCGTCCTCGTCCTGGTCGTCACCGAGGCCGACAGGCAGGATGCGCTGAGCGCCGAGGCTGGCGAGCTTCTCGTCAATCTCACGCGCGTTGAGGCAAAAGTACTTTTCCGAGTCCGCCGCATCCTTGCCCCAGTAATGCGAGTCACCGAGACCGAAGACGGCAAACTTGAGCTCCTCGAGCTTGACGTTGCTGCCCATGAGGGCCTCCACGAGGTTCTTGCTGTTTGCGCACGGCTCACCCTGGCCGGCCGTGGCGAGAACCATCACGAGGTGCTTCTCCTCGGCAAGGTCCTCCGGGGTCACGTCGTTGGCCTCAAGGCAGCGGGCCTCGCCGCAGCCCGAGACCTCGGCCTTCTTGGCAATCTTCTCCGCCACAGAGGCGGCATTGCCGCCGTCCGAGCCAAAGAGCACCAAGAGGCCGAGATCACGGTTGCCGCCGGCCGGGGCCGCCGCCGCATCGGCGAGCTGGTCGAACTGGGAGGCCAGGCGGCGCTGCTGCGCGGCGCGCAAAAGCTCGTCGTGCTGGGTGGCGCGGCGGCTCTCCAGGGTGGCCTCGGGGTCGACGACCGGGTTGGCCGGGGTCGCGTTGGCCAGGATGCTGAGCTGTTGCTCGCGCTTGAGGAACTCCTCAATGCTCTTGAGCAGCTTGGCCGAGTCCAGCGAGAACTCCTCGTCGCGGTGGCTCGGGTTCCAGCGGTACAGGGGCCAGGCGCCAGAGTCGACGGCAGCGGCAGCGGCGACGGCCGAGCTCGCAGCGCCAGTTTTGTTGGCGGTCGCGGACTCCGAGGCGAAGCTGGTGTCGAGCGAGGCCAGCACCGACTGCGCCTCGCCGTCGGCGTCCGCAGGGCGGGGCGCGTGCGCCAGAATCACCGAGGGGCCGCGGTAGGCGTCGGCCTCGGCAAGGGCGCGCAGCGCCTGGGACTGGGACGCGAGTGCAGAAACCGAGGCGACGTAGGCATTGCCATAGTTCATGGCGTAGAGACCAATGTTGCGCTTGTTGGAGTCCGCAGGCTGGGCCGGCTGCTCGTCCACGGCGGGAGGCGCCGTGGTCATGCTGGCAGCAACCGAGACCGCGCTCTCGTTGAGGTCGCTCTCGGCCGCCACTGATGCCGCGGTGGCGCCAGCGGCGAGGTCGCTGTGGTCGAAAATGACAACGTTGACGTCGGCACCGCTCTTGAGCAGGTGGTGGATTCCGTTGGCCGCAAGGTCCTGGGCCCAGTTGTCGCCGGCGACGATCCACTCCGAGGCCTTGGGCAAGAGGTCGCGGTGCTCGTACACGTACGAGACGTCAGAGTGGGCATCCTTTTCGGCGGCGAGAAGGCCCACGAGGCGGGGGATGACGCGGCCGCAACGAACGGCGTTATCGTGGCTGCCGTGCCACATGCCGAGCGTGGCGAGGAGCTCCTTGGAGCAGACCTGGCTGGCCTTGCGATCCGAGAGCATTTGCTTGACATATTCGACGAGGCGCTTGCGAGCGTGTGCACGCGCAAGCGTGGCGCCGTACGAGGCTTCGACAGACTCCATGACCGAGGATCCGGTGGTATCCGAGACCAAAAGACGCTCGCCAAAGAGCTGGTGCATGAGGTCATGGTACGGGACGGTGGCCGGGTCGGCCGGGATGGAAGCCTGCTTCGCCGACTTGCTGCTGGTGAGCTCGACGCGCGACGAGGGCGCAAGCGATGCCGCGACCAGGTCACGCGGGTACGGGAGCGTGCTGCCGTCGGCGTCGGCGTCGGTGGCGGCCGGGGCCTTCCACGAGACCTTGGAGAGGTCAAAGCGGACCACCGCCGTCGCGACGCACTCAGGCTTGAGTTTCGGCAAAAAGGTCGACTTGGCCTCGGGGACGGCCGCGGCGGCAACGCGAGCAATGTGCGTGTACGTCTGGGCGTAGTCGGCCTTGGAGCCGAGAAGGTGGACGCCCAAGAGCTGCATGGCCCAGTTGCTCATGGCGGGCGCGTCGCCAACGATTTTGGTGCCGTTGGCCACGCACAGCTCAACGCCCGAGGCGACGAGGTTGGCGCGAAACGCCGGAGTGAGCTCGCGCGCGACCTGCTCGATCGAGGTCCAGGGCGCGTTGATAAGCAGACGTGTGCCCTGGCGTGCCTGGGCGAGCACATCGCAGTTCGGGAGCAAAAGCACCGAGGGGTCGTCGACGACGACCACGTCGGCGCCGCGAATCGTGTGCTCAAAGTTGTGGAGGGCGATCGTGCTGAAGCGAAGCTCGGTGCGCGCGACGCCGGACTGGGCCGAGGCCTGCTCGACGGCCTGGACCTTGAGGCCCATGACGGGGCCGCAGACGGCCGCGAGCGCGTTGCGGGCGGCGGCGCCGTTCTTGCGCAGGGTCCAGGAGACCATTTGGTTTACGAGAGAGCTGACCTCCGAAAAGGGCACCTTTTCCATGGCCGATTCTACGTCGGCGTGCGAAAAGCGGGCCCGCGGCGAGGCGCTCGTGAGGTTTTCCTCAATGGCCGCAACCAGACCCGGGTGGTATCCGAGAGCGCCGTGGGGCGCGAGGGTGGCGCTCACGAGGAGGGGCGTGGCGTACTGGGCCTCGCCCGAGTGGAAGGAGGACGTCACATCCTTGAAGAGCGGGGTGTCACCGTTGCGGCACTGGTCAATGACGCAGATGCGGCGGGTCGAGTCTGGGAGCGCCGCCAAAAAGTGCTGCGCGGACCACGGGCGCACCGCGCGCACGCGAAGGACGCCGATCGAGGTTCCGGGAAAGCTGAGGGCAGCCGTGCCACAGGCCACAATGACGGCCTCGGCGTCGGCGGGGCCCTGGTAGTCAAAGAGGCCCTTTTCGAAGCGCGAGACGCGCTTGAGGGCCGCGTCGAGGGCGTGCGCCGGCGAGGGCAAACCCTGGAGGTCGGCCATGTCGGAGCGCAAGTCGGCCAGGTCGTCGGCCGCGAGGAGGTCGACGTGGCTCAGGCTGCTGCCCAAGCGGGTCCCGTCCCAGAAGCTCAGCACAGGGACGCCCTGGGTCTCCGAGACAATGTGCGCGGCCACGGCAAAGTCGTGGACTTCCTGCACGTTGGCGGCTGCGAGCATGGCAAAGCCCGTCTCGCGGACGGCCATGACGTCGCTGAGGTCGGCAAAGACGGCGCCGTCCTCGGCGCGGGAGGCGGCGCTCACGTGGACGACGAGGCTGTTGCCAGCGCCGAGGCGCTCCGCGCCGAGGCCGTACAGGTTGCCGACCATCTTGCGCAGCATCTGGCTGCCTGTGACCACGGCCACGCGCCCGCCTTCCTCCTTGAGCTCGGCGCCGGTGCTGTCTGCGCGCTCCACGACGCGGACCTGGGTCACGGCCCCGGTCGCGTTCGTCTTGCCCTTTTTATGCCAGTTCGTGAGCACCTTTTCGCCCACGCCCTGCGCGCCGGGCACGTCCACGGCGGCCTGCACGAGCACGGCATCGCTCAGCGC
>KN805395.1:453625-484514 GCA_000818945.1 Schizochytrium sp. CCTCC M209059 | reverse complement strand
CCGGGCCCGCCCCCGGCGGCCTGCACGAGCACGGCATCGCTCAGCGCGAACGCCACGTGCGCGCTCGCCTCGCCGCCGCTCACGAGCACGTCCTTGGCGCCCATCTTGCTCTTCTCCTTCTCGAAGCTCTCTCGCCTGCACCGCCCACGCGCGGTGATCTGGTTTTGCTTCTCGCCCGCCCGCCCGCCTTGCCTGCCTTGCCTCGCCTCGCCTCGCCTGCCTCGCTCAGATCTCGCCGCCTGCTTTCTGCCCTTGCTCGCTGCCCTCCTCCCTCCCTATGAATAAAATAGACTCATCCGCCAGCAAGCGAGGAGCGCCGCCCGGGAGCGCGAGCGCCGCCTCCTCCTCGCGAGCCCGCGCCGGCGCGGCGCGGCCTGGATGCGTGGTCGCGGCGCAGGCCCCTCTGACACTCTACCGGTGTCAGAGGGCGGCCCTGCGACGTCGCCGCCGCTGCGCTCTCGTTTTCTTTACTTTACTTTTCTTTACTTTACTTTACTTTACGTACTTTACTTTTCTTTTCTTTTCTTTTCTTTTAAGGCTTCTTTTGTCTCTCTTTTTCCCCCTTTCTTTCTTTTTGTTTTGGGGAAAATATTGGAAAATGGATGGAGGGATCCAAGGCAGTAGTAGATGCCGGAAAAGACTCTCCCGCCGCGCATCATCAATGATTGTAGCTGATAGTGATGATGATGGTGGTGGTGGCGGTGATATGAGGAGGACCACCATGACGATGATGGCGATCGATCTCGGCCGGGGCAAGTGAAGCCGCAGCGACGCCCTGCCTGCTGCCGCGTTTCCACTGCTGCTGTGACAGGGTCGCAAGAACTTGCTTGCGCTCCGAGCATGCCATGCCGTACTACACAACGCAATGCAATGAAATGCAAGAAAAGCAACGGAACGCAACGCAAAGCGATGCGATGCAGAGCTCTCACTCAGCTCAGCCCGAGCCGACCCGCTCCCGACTTCGTTACCGGCAATACCAGCGATGACGCCGCGACGAAAACGAGAAGGACCGGCGCCGGCGGAAGGAAGTGCCGAGTCTCGCGGCAAACGTAAGCAAGGTGATCTAAGACCTCTATGGGTATAAACTCTTTTTCTTTTTCATTTTTTTTGTCATCCAGAAGATAGCCCAGCATGAGGCAGGCTGATGCGAACGATCGTTGCTGACACTGAAAGGATGATGACACAGAGACAATGGGCGGCAATCGCACCATGTCGAGAGGCATTGGCGCAGTGCAGTCAGAAAGAAGGAATGGGCGATGATAGTTTTGTAAAAGATTTTTGGTGGGTCAAGCGAGCTTTTGGCTGTGACTCATGAATACGCTGGACCTGTTTCGGGATCGACGCTACGCTGCCGGTTCACCGCAGCTCACATGACATGCTGATCAGCACCCATCCAACCTCGTGCCGCCAGCCTGAAAAGGACACATGCATCCCAGGCGAAGCGTGTCGACTGAGCACCATCAAAAATAACCGGCTATTCATCATTCATTCACTGTCAATGAGAAAAACACACAGTCAGTTGACCGGACCTATTCATTGATTTGGCTCAGGCTGGTGAGACCTCTTTGTTGCGCGTGTGCAATTTCTACAATTAGTGAGTGTCGATGTAAGATGTGCGACAGCACTGTAGTGGTTATCCGTGGCCATCAGAACCACATCTCAATCCTCCTTCAAGTTGTTCGGCTCTTTCCTTGTCTGTTGTGGCTGCGTGCTGTCCATCACCTTGACGTTCATGCTCGTGGCAACGACAAGAAACGAACGAAGGTTCCGAAGCGTCGGCATTCGTGTCGCTCGAAACGACCACCTTTTCGAAGAACCGATGAACGCAACACGTTTCGCAGGGCGTCGCTTTCCAGCGGCGATGGCGGCAGCTGCCCATCCATCTGAGGCCTGTCGCTGTCGCACGCACAGCAACAGCAGCGGCAGCAACACCAATAACAACGGCAGCAATAGCAGACGCTGACGCTGACGCTGACGCTTGCCGTGCGCGCCTCCAGCAGAAAGAACAGGGGGGGCACCTAAAAGGAAAAGACAAAAAGAACCTGAAAGACAGCGCCGACGTGAAAACTGGCGCAAGAAATGTCCTCCCCGCGGCTGTGGGACCGGGTTGCGCAGTCCGTGATGACGTTCCCAATCTCGCTCGACGTCACAAGCGCGGGCAGGAATGAAAAGAAAGGAAAAAAGAAAGAAAAGAAAAACATCGAAAAGAAAAAAAAGTAAAGCAAAGCAAAGGGCAATCAGCCGCTCTACGTGTGGTGAAAAGGCAATCTCGTAAAGTAAAGTACAAAGAAAAGTATAAAGGAAAGAAAAGAAAAGGAAAGAAAAGAAAAGAAAAAGAAAAGAAAACGAAGGGAAAAAAGAAAAGCCTCCGTGTCCTCGCTCCCGCCTTCCCTCCCCTCGCGCCGACTCGGAGCCAGCGCGGGTCCCAAGAGGCGCCGAGGCGCAGAGAGAGCAGAGGAGAGGAAAGAGAGGTCCTCAGGCTGGCCTCTCGCGCTTGGGTCGCCTGGCTGGCCATCCATCCATCCATCCATCCACCCACCCACCCATCCATCCATCTGCCCATGACCGCCCATGACCACGCAGGCAGCGCAGCCGCCAGGGCCGGGTCGGCGCGTGCGGAAGTGGGAGGCCTCGCAGCGGAAGGCCGCCTGGAAAAGAGGGGCCAGGGACCACCCATTCCTTATCCGCCATCCGCCTCGCCGCGGCTGCGGCTTCCTCTCAACGAGTAAGTAAAGGTAGCGCACGCAGCGCAGTGCAGCTGCAGGCAGACGCCCTCTCCGGTGCCTCTGCCGCCCACATCATCGCTGCTTGACAGCGCGTCTACGGTCGATCGATCGATCGACCGACCGACCGACCGACTGACTGGCCAATCAAGCGAAGCGAAGCGATGCGATGCGATGCGATGCGGTGCTGTGAGTCCGTGCAGGCCGCGCCGAGATTGAACCGACTTCAACCGAAGGCATTAGAGAGGACGCGCCTAACCAAGTTGAACTTGAACGTGCCAAGAAACCTCGCTCGGGCCATCCCGACCGTGCTGCGATTTCATCCAACGTAAAAAGCCGCATCGCATCGCATCGCATTGCATCGCATCGCATCGCATCGCATCGCGTCGCATCGCATCGCATCGCAGGAGGACAGGACGGCCATCACGACGGCCTTTGACCTTGCTCTTCTTCAAAAAGACATCGCCATGGCGCAGAGGGAGCGTCGCCAAGCGGCGTCTTCGTTCGTTTCTGTATTCCGTGAACTCTTGCGCCGCGCACAAAAGGGAAAAATAATGCACGCAAGCATGGCACGAACGTCACGGCTGCCCTGATTACCCGAACGTCTCTCACCCCCCTCTCACGCTGTCCGTTCCTCGTGTCCTTCACCCACGCAGTTCTGCGTTGCGCGGGCATACAAGAACTCTTGCGTCGGAACCTCTCTCGTCTCGCCCCGAGACAGCCCTTCCTGCCCCTCTCCGCTGCGCTCGCACACGTGCCCCGGGGGCCCCCGGACAAGTCTCCACGGGTGACGTCGCGACCGGCGGAACTCGCGAATCAGCCGGCGCGGTCTCTTGTAACTAAGCATCGTCACCGCAGACTGAGCGTCTGCGTCCCCACTGGCCGCCGCCCACGTCACGAGATGCAATGCACGCGATGGAATGACGACGCCCCTCCGCCCAATGAGGCTCGCTCCCGTGCCGCCCCCTCCCGACGCTGGCCTGCTGGCCTGCTGGCCCGGGCGCGCTCTCGCCGCCGGCCGCTCCCAGACGCAGCTGCGACAGGCATCGCTCCGCACTGCATCGCATCGCATCGCTCCGCACCGCGGCGTCCAGCAGCAGCAGCAGCAGCAGCAGCAACGGAGGCGCTGCCCGTCCTGCTCGCCAGTGGCCACGGCTTCGGCCGGTAGGATGTCCTAGCGTAAACCTTAGCAACGGGGTGAGCCTAGTCTTCCCGTTGGGCGGCGTGCGCCAGACCCCAACCAGACAAACAAACAAACACATAACCCGACCAACCACCCATACACCGCCCGCGCCGACCCCAGCTCAAGCTCAGCGCAGCGCCGCGAGCCGTGCTGCGAGACAGCACGCCCGGCAGCGGGAGCAGGAGCAGGAGCAGGAGCAGCAAGCAGCAGCAGCAGCAGCAGCAGCGGCGGCGGAAACAGCCACCATGGGCAAGGGCCAGGGCGAGATGGAGGGCATCCTCCAGCTTGCCGGAGGCATCCTCTTTGGCGGCTTCGCGCTGTACAAGATGACCAAGGAAGACAAGAAGGCCGCCGGCGCCAAGACCTCCTCCGACGCCAAGGCCCCTCTTGTGAGCGCGGACCAAAAGCCCGCCGTCAAGGTCCCCGCCGTGCTCGCCAGCAACAACAACGCCACCCCCCAGAACCAGGACGACCTCCCCTCCTGGGTCTCGCGCAAGGCCGCACCTGAGCAGGCCGCCGCACCCGAGCAGGCCGCCGCCGCACCCAAGGCCACCGAGGAGGCCAAGAAGCAGACCGTCGATGACGACCTTCGCTCTTCCGTCTCGTCAGCTTCTGATGACTCCGAGGAGTACATTCCCAGCTGGATGAGCCGCAAGGACCCCAAGACCCGCCCCGAGGAGGTCTCTGGCGTCGTCATCCCGGCATCCAACGCAAGCACCGTCGAGAGCACTGGCCAGCACTACGCTGGCAGCGCCTCGCAGGTCACCTCTGTCAACCACGCCGTCGCTCGCGTCGCCCAGGCACGCAGCGATGTCGTCTTTGTTTACCCCGCCGCCGGTACCTCGTACCTTGGCTCGACCCTCGACAAGACCGCCGGTGAGGCCCAGATTCTCGAGATGGAGACCCGCCCCGGCGCCGGCGCCGCCGTTGCTGGTGCCGCTGCTGGCGGCTCCCGCGTGACCATTCTCGCCACCAGTGCCTCCGTCAAGGCCATGCTTCCCAGCCTCTTTGACATGGCCGCCAAGTCGCTCCCCGTTGTCATCCATGTCGCCGCGCTCGCCGTCGGCGATACCGATCTCGCCGTTGGCCAGGACCTCACCGAGGTCATGACCGCCCGCGACACTGGTGTCGTCATGCTTGCCTCGGCCACCGCCGAGGAGACCCAGGAGACCGCACTCGCGGCCCACGCTCTCGCCGAGGCTCGCGGCAAGCCTGTCCTTCACTTCTTTGACGGTGCTCGCTCTCTCCAGCAGCTCACCCCGGTCCGTCTCGCCCCTCCCTCGATCCTCGCCGCCCCGGCGCAGCCCGCTGCCCTCGCGCAGCCTGCTGCCTTCGAGTACTCGGGCAGCAAGGCCGCCGAGGCCGTCATTGTCACCATGGGCGCCCCCTCTGCCGTCGTCGAGGAGGCCGTCTCTGCCCGTAGCGGCCACCATGCCGACCTCGCGGGTGTCCTTCGCGTGCGCATGCTCCGCCCCTGGTCCGTCCGCGACCTCGTCAGCGCGCTCCCGAAGTCTACCCGCCGCATCTGTGTCATCGACCAGGCCGGTGCTCTTGCCCCTCTCTTCGAAGAGGTTGCCGCCAGCATTCACAGCGAGGCATGGACCTCGACCCGACCTCTCCCGCTCCTTCTCTCGGTGCGCCTTCCGGCCCTCGTCGATGGCTTCACCCCGGCCATGGCCCACACCATCCTCAACAACGTGCTCTCTGCGCGCCCGCAAATGTCCCTTGGCGCTGAACTCGTTCACGCCTCGGTCAACATTGACCAGGTCCGCCCTGCCGGTACTGGCCGCGCCATTGTTGCTCTCGCGGCAGGCGGCGAGGGCGCCGCTTCGCAGATCCGCGCGGCCGCCACTGCGCTCGCATCCCAAACCTCCTCGCAGGTCCTCGTGACCGAGGATCCCTACGCCGGCGATGAGGGCATCGTTCGTGCCGAGATTCGTGTCGGAGGCGCTGCTCGTCGTCTTGCCGAGTCTTACGCCGTTCAGGAGGCCGATGTTGTCGTCCTTGAGCAGCGCGCTCTTCAGGGCGCCGGTCTCTTGGCCGCCGAGCTTCTCCGCGACAACGGTGTCGTCGTCGTCCTTCCCGACGCCTCGCGCCGTGGCCAGGACCAGCTCAGCGCACACATTGAGCTTCCTGCCGAGGTCCGCAACGAGCTCTCCCGCAAGTCGGCGCGTCTTGTGACTGTTGATGCTTATGCCTTCCTTCGCGATGCCGCCGAGCGCTCCGCCGAGCCCGTGCCTGTTGCCACACTCCATGCCGCCGAAAAGTGGATGGCCCTCGTCGCGGCCCTCTACCAATGCGAGGGCCCGGAGCGCTTCTCGGCCCAGCTCGTGGGTCAGCTTCGCGGCGCCCTTCAGGGCTCTGCTCGCTCCGCGCTCGGATCCGCTCTTGGCGATGCCCTCGTCACTGGCGTCAGCCGTGTCGAAGGCTACCTTACGGACAACGGCGCCGCTCTCCGCGAGATCTCCTTTGGCGGTCCCCACGCCTACATGCCTCGCATGCAGAGCGTCGGAAACGGCGGCCTTCACATTGACGCCGTCGAGGCCAGCTCCTTTGGCTCCTCGCAGTTTGGCGCCATGTCGCCCATCCCCCACGCCCGTGGTGCTGCCCGGGACGCAAACCTTCACTTTGTCCCGCGCTTCAAGGTGTCTACCCCGGAAGAGTCCAAGGCGGCTCGCGTCGGCGCTCCCGAGGAGATCACGCGTCTCCCCCGCCACCAGGCTGCCCTCCCTCTTATCTTTCCCAGCGCCTACAGCAAGACTGATGCCATCAAGCCGGCATCGCGCGAAAAGGCCTACCAGGTCCGCCTCACCCGCAAGGATCGCCTCACCCCGGGCGAGTACAGCCGCGACATTTTCCACCTCGAGTTCGACATTAGCGACACTGATATCCAGTACCGCATCGGTGACGCCCTCGGTGTCTACCCCGAAAACGACGAGGCCGAGGTCGATGCCTTCATCCGCGAGTACGGCCTCGACCCGGAGGAGTTCGTTTCCTTTCCTTCGCGCGGCGGCAAGGTTGAGATCAAGTCTGTGCGCAACATTCTTATTTCCGAGCTCGACATCTTTGGCAAGCCCGCCAAGCGCTTTTACTGCGCCCTCGCCGGCTTTGCTTCGTCCCGTTACGAGCACCTCAAGCTCATGCACACTGGTACCGATGACTCGGAGGCCTTCAAGCTTGGCACCTACGAAACGGTCCGTTTTGCCGATCTGCTTCTCCAGTACAAGTCGGCCAAGCTCACTATTGCCGACCTCATTGCCATTGTTCCCCGCATTGTGGCCCGCCACTACTCGATTGCCTCGTCGCAAAAGCTTCACCCGACTTCGGTGCACCTCCTCGTCGTCGCTGTCGACTGGGTCACTCCCTCGGGCAAGAAGCGCTACGGTGCGGCCACTCGCTTCCTCAACTCGCTCGACGCCAGCAAGCAGCCCCGCGTCACCGTCGATGTCATTAGCTCTGTTCTCCGTCTGCCCGAGACCCACGACTCGGCGCTCATCCTCACCGGTCTCGGTACGGGTCTCGCGCCCTTCCGCGCCTTTGTCCAGGAGCGCAAGTGGCTCAAGGAGCAGGGCCACGCCGTTGGTCCCATCCGTCTCTACTTTGGTGCTCGCCACCGCAAGGAGGAGTACCTTTACGGCGACGAGTGGGATGCCTACCAAGCTGAGGGTCTTGTCGACCTCTGCCTTGCCTTTTCGCGCGACCAGCCCGAAAAGATCTATGTCCAGACGCGCATGAACGAGGACAAGCTTGTCCTTCGCGATCTTCTCGCCAACCACGATGCCCACGCCTACATGTGCGGTCCCGTGTGGCCCGTTCCTGACGTCAGCAACGCGCTCGGCGTCGCCATGTCCACGACTGACGAGGCTGATCTCGAGGCGGTGGAGAAGCTCAAAAAGTCTGGCCGCTACCTGCTCGAGGTCTACTAAGAACAAGCAAAGTAAACTTTATAAACATCAATACACACCCTGCGTCTATTTCATTTTGCTTTTCTGATCGGCTTTTGAGAGAAAACATCGTCATCATAATTGAATGACGTGCACATCCTGCAACGCGAAACCTTGTTCGCTTTGCTCCTTTTGCTCCTAGGCCTTGTGGATAACTACAACAAGTTGGCACTTGCATCAACATGCATTCATCCTGCGACAGGATGGATACAAGGCCTCGAGCATACCGGGAAAGAGCCTATACTTCGTTCTGTTTTGTTCAACTAGGCCAGAATACTTGTTGACACCTGGGCCTACAAGAGTACTTTGCGGCGGGGGGAGTCGTCGTTGCAGCAATAAATGCACCCTGCGTCAAGTCTCAGAGTTTGAAAACTACAATAGTAAAATCTCCTCGTCTTAGACGGCTTTTTTTTGTCTTTTTGCGATGTTGAGCCAGGCCGCAAAGCTCCTTGATGGGCTGCCAAAACTACAAGAGTAAAATGTCGGTTCGCGAGGTCGAGCAAGTCCTTAATGAGCTTCACTGCCACAAAGGTAGTTTAGGTCTAGACTGAAATTCATTGTCGCATTCTTTTATTCATCTGACGATTTCCAAAAAAAGAAATAGCAAGGGTAAAAGGTACATTTTGGTATTTGGGTGCGACTGACAATCTCTCGAATGAACATACATATATGATTAGCAATTTTCTCTCATCTTCCTCTTGAACTTCCCTCTTTATTTTAGAGCTTGGCTCCACTTTTGGGCAAAGTCGCCTTGTCAGAGCAAATGAGGACGGCCTTGCCCTTGACCTTGCGGTCCATAAGGTCGCGAAGAGCCTTGCCAGCGTCCTTGAGCGGGTAGGTCTGCGTCACGAGCGGCTTGATTTTGCCCTTGGCGACCCAATCCAGAATCACCTCGATATTGCGCGCATTCAGCTCGGGCTCGATATTGGTAAAGGCACCCCAAAAGACACCGACAATAGACGCTCCCTTGAGCAGCGCCAAGTTCAGCGGAATGCGAGGAATCCCCCCCGCCGCAAAACCAATCACCAGGTAGCGACCCTTCCACGCAAGCGAGCGCACCGCAGGCTCGGCAAATCGATCGCCCACAGGATCATACACGACGTCGACGCCACGACCCTTGGTAATCTCGCGAACGCGTGCCTTCAAATCCTCTTCAGCGTAGTTAATGAGGTGGTCCGCGCCGTACGAGCGGCACACCTCGAGCTTTTCCTGCGTCGACGCCGCAGCAATCACCTTGGCGCCCATGGCCTTGGCAATGTCCACAGCTGCAATGCCGACGCCACCCGCAGCGCCAAGAACCAGCACGGTCTCGCCAGGCTGAAGCTGCGCGCGCTGCTCAAACGCATGGTACGTCGTACCGTACGTCATCATGACACCGCTCGCCGTTGCGTCATCGACACCAGCCGGCACGGGAATGAGCTTCTCCGCAGGGACGATGATCTGCTCCGCAAACGAGCCCCAGCCGGTCATGCCCAGCACACGGTCCCCCACCTTGAAGTTCTTGACGCCGGCGCCCACCTTGCTCACCACACCAGAGCACTCACCACCGGGAGCAAACGGCATCTCTGGCTTGAACTGGTACTTGCCCTGGATAATAAGCGTGTCCGGGAAGTTGACGCCAGCGCACCGCACGTCCAGCACGACCTCATTGTCTCCCGGGGCGCGATCAGGGAGGTCGCCCAGGGCCAGGTCTTCCGGCGTGCAAAACTTATCGACCACAATGCCGCGCATCTTCTTCTTCTTCTTCTTCTTCTTGCTTGCCTCGCTCGGCGCCGCAAGCGCTGTTGCTGCTGTTGCTGCTGCTGCTGCTGCTGCTGCTGCTGCTGCTGCTCTGCTGTCCTCCTCGCGTCGAGTCTCGCGCCGCTCTTGTTGGGCAAGAAGATATCGGACTGCTGCTCTGCATGGTTTGCTGCTGGCTGACCGGCGGGCGCAAGAGCGGACTCGGAAGCGACCTCTCCCTCCATTCACACTGCAGTCAATCACACATTCTCAAGAACACAACTTGCAGAACGTCGTGTCCGATAGAGCCCGAGCCGCCGACAAAGATGTGTTGAGGAGCCGCCATGGCACCTGCAGCTAGCTAGCTAGCTAGCTGGGCCTATCGCTGGCAGCCTTTCTTTGGCATCTTGGACCTTCGAGGATCGATCGATTGATCGAACGAGGCCACTCGCGACGAGCAGAATCGCGTGCAAGAGCAAGCAAGCTCGCAGCTGCAGAGAGCTGCGGCCGCGGGCAAAGAGAGCCGTGGCGTTGCGTTGGCACTGAGCGAGTAGGATACGGGGCTGCCTACACATTCGTGCGTCCGACGCGAGGGGCCGGACTCGGTCAGCTGCAAATACCTAGATACGTAGTACGTACGTACGTACGAAAACAAATAGATAGCACGTGGTGCAACGCCGCCAGAACTCGAGAGCCCTGCTAGGCGAGCGAGGAAAGCGGTAAAGGTCTTGCAAGAAAGATGGCGGCCGAGGCGCTCGTGCGCTGCGAAGACCTGGCCGAGGGCATCGTGGAGGTGCAGCTTGCGCGACCGGCCAAGTTCAACTCGCTCAACTTGGATATGATCAAGCCGCTCCAGACATGGTTCGCAACGTGGCGAGACGCAGAACCCGCGCAGCGACCACGCTGCGTTCTGCTGACCGGCGAGGGCAAGGCCTTTTGCGCAGGCGGTGATGTGGTGACCGCACGCACCAGCGCACTCAGTGGGCCTGGCTGCCGCGAGCATGCGGACTTCTTTTACGAGGAATATAGACTCAACGCGCTCATTGGCGAGCTGGCTCAGCCCGGACCCAATGGAGTTGACCAGGTCTCCGTCTGGGATGGAGTCACCATGGGCGGCGGCGTTGGTCTCAGCATTCATGGGCGGTACCGCGTTGCCACAGAAAAGACCGTCTTTGCCATGCCCGAGGGCGGCATTGGCTTTCTGCCCGATGTCGGCGCCACATTTGCTTTGCCGCGTCTCCCCGCGGGTCCCGAGGTTGGTCTCTACATTGCTCTCACGGGCGCACGACTTGGCGCGGCCGACTGTCTTTGGGCAGGCATTGCCACCCATGCCATGCGCGCAGAAAAACTCCCAGAGCTACGGGAAGCACTCGTGCGCTCCGCCTCAACGGGTACCTCGGTCCAGGCCGTCTTGGACGCGCTCCCATCTTGGGACGGTCCTTCTCCGTCATCGTCCTCGCTTGCCACCAACGCTGCAGAACTGCGCCGTATCTTCAAGCTTAACCAGCCCTCGATCTCTTCCATTTGCACGGCCTTGCGCGAGACCAAGACACCATGGGCAGAGCAAACGCTTGCATTCCTCGACGCGAGGTCCCCGACATCGCTCGCGCTCACGCTTCGTGCCTTTCAGCTCAATGCGCGACCTCACGTTACGCTATTCGATGCTCTCGTTGCGGAATACCGTGTCGTGCAGTGTCTCGTGCGTGACACAAGGAGCGATTTCTTTGAAGGCGTCAGGGCTGTCCTCGTAGACAAGGACAACAAGCCACGCTGGAACGACCAACTTCCTTCTGCTGATCAGATTGACGCCTATTTCGCCTCTCCTCTTCCAGATGATCATCTTGGCGGCGATCTTCGCCCTCTTCCGCCAAAAACGCGTGCATCTTTGTAGAGTTACCGCCAGTTTGCGCAAGTAAAATAAGACCTAACAGAAAAAGCAAAGAGGAAATTTCCCTACGGCAGATTGACGCGACGCAGTGGGGCGGCTGGCGGTCAGCCACCAGCTACTTGGCCAAGCAACTAGGATGCCAGGTTCATACGAAAGCCACACTTGTCTGCCTCGGAGCTACATTGAGACCC
Organism: Schizochytrium sp. CCTCC M209059; assembly: GCA_000818945.1. Taxonomy (NCBI): domain Eukaryota; class Bigyra; order Thraustochytrida; family Thraustochytriidae; genus Schizochytrium; species Schizochytrium sp. CCTCC M209059. The sequence goes on along the minus strand of KN805395.1, from coordinate 472,866 downwards.
GAGTGGCCGCCAGGAATAACAAACAAAACATAAACAAAGCCCATCTGGCTGCCCTCAGGGCCGGATGGATCGCGCTGTTCCCAACAGCCAGCAGCCAGCTGGGTGCATACCGTTCACGACGCGTCAAACCACCCTTTCGCATCCCGGACGCTGCCGCACATGTTGCGCGATGCTTGCTCGCTCGCCTTCATGTTTTCTTCGTCCTATCGAAACTAAAATTCTAGCATCGGAAGTGGACGCAGGGCCGCAGGCGACGTCCGGGCGATAATGCGCGCCTTTCGGCTCGCGCTCTTGTCGTCTTGGCTGGTAGCAAAGCGCTCGCATCGCCTTCGGACGCCGCCCTTGCAATGTCCAACTTACTACTACTGTAAAAACTAGGCAGTAGTACGTCAGTCCGTCGCTGGACGTCCCTCTTTTTAATGATAGGCCTTGCTCCTACGTACTAGAGTACTAGATGGGGAAAGAGCGGAGCGCTGGCGCCTGCAAACCTCGAATCCGACGAGCGTGAACACAGCCGCGACAAGCAAGCAAGCAAGCAAGCAAGCAAGCAAGCAAGCAAGCAAGGGCAGTGACGCAGGCGCGAGGGACACGAACGGCACGATGGTGCTCGCCGAGGCGATGAACGAGGCCGACTTTGAGGCGCTTAAGAAAAAGGTGTGGAAGTTCATGCACGAGTACATTTACCCGAACGAACAGCTCTTCGCAGAGCAGAATAAGGCCATGGAGCACCTACCCGCTGACCAGTGGACGTACGCGCCCATCCTCAAGGAGCTCATGGCTGTCGCCAAGAAGCAAGGACTCTGGAACCTCTGGCTGCCCAATGACACCGCTCGCCTTGCTGGCGAAGGATACGAGGGCGCTGGACTTAACAACGCCCAGTACGCTGAGATCTGCGAGATTCTCGGCACAAGCTCCCATATGGAGTTCGCCGCTGAGTGCACCAACTCCTCGTCCCCGGATACGGGCAATATGGAGACCATTGCGCGGTACGGTAACGAAGCCCAAAAGAAGAAGTGGCTCAAGCCTCTTCTCGACGGCGACATCAAGTCTGCCTTTGCCATGACCGAGCCCGGCGTCGCAAGCAGTGACGCCAGTAACATCAGCATCAGTATCGAGAAGCGCGGCGGACAGTACATCATCAACGGCCGCAAGTGGTGGATCACGGGCTCGGGATCTAGCCAGTGCAAGATCTACATTCTCATGGGCAAGACCGACCCCACGGCTTCTCCCTTTCGGCAGCAGTCCATGATCCTTGTTCCGGCCGATACGCCCGGCATCACCGTCGTGCGCCCCATGCAGACCTTTGGTGACTCTGACGCGCCCAAGGGCCACATGGAGCTTCTCTTTGAGGACGTGTGCGTTCCCGTCGAGAACGTGCTCGCCAAGGAAGGCATGGGCTTTGAGATCTCGCAGGGCCGTCTTGGTCCTGGCCGCATTCATCACTGCATGCGCCTGATCGGTTCTGCGGAGCGCGCTATTGCCGCCATGTGCAACCGTGCCGAGTCTCGCGTCGCCTTTGGCAAGAAGCTCTCCGAGTTTGACACTGTCCTTCAGGACATTGCGCAGTGTCGCGCGGAGCTCGATATGGCGCGCATGCTCGTGCGTCACACCGCGCACCTCCTCGACGTGCAGGGCAACCTCAAGATCCGCAAGGAGCTTTCTATGTGCAAGGCTGTCGTCCCCAGCGTTGTCCAGCGCATTTGCGATCGCGCCATGCAGGTGCACGGCGCCATGGGTCTTTCACAAGATAGCTTTCTGTCCATGGCCTTTTCTGGCGCGCGCTGGCTTCGTTTTGCCGATGGACCTGATGAGGTGCACTGGCGCACGGTCGGTCGTCTTGAACTTCGCGACCAGAAGCGTAAAGATGATTCGCTCTACGATCTTCCGGGTTACACCCGTCGCGGCGCGCCGCACTCCAAGAACCCGCCCACGGACCCGGACTTTCTTGCCAAGCTCTAATTTATGACATCATGTGAAACTTGTTTGGAAAAAGTGACAACTTGTTGTGTGGTTTTAAAAAAGAGAGCGACACCTTGTTGTTGTTCTTCATCCTCACTTGCCCAGCTTTTGGATTGGGTAAATCCAGTCGATTCCCAGCACTCCCTCGTCGGAATTTAAAAAAGAAGTCGCATCTCCTAGCTCTATTCGCGAACAGCTCATTTCCAATTGGTGTTATTTGCATGTGTCGTGCGCGTGTCGGTAAAACCTCTAGCTGTTCAAACAAGAAAGATCGAACGCTTTCATGATCTCAAATAAACTTAGACAGGTGAACGGCTACCGACTGACTGGTATATACCAGTATAGATAGGCTAGTCCGTGGCATTCATTCATGACCTCATCTTTTTCTTCCTCGCGGAGACACGTGCTCTGGCACTTTTTTTCATGCAGTAACGCTGCCAGGTTGGTGGGCTAAGGGTATAACTAGGCCCAACTTACGAGTATTTGTTCTCGTCGGTCATCTATCCACGCACTTCTGCCCGCGCCCCGCCCCGCAGTCCAACAGCGCCTGTTACTTACTACTGTGAAGTTGACCTTAAATGGCAGTTGCCAATCAGTCCGTCTCTCTCTTCGGACTGTCCCCTCCTTTTCATTCGAAGGCCTCCAAGTAGTGAAAGAGCGCTTGCAAACCTCGAATTCGACGAGCGTGAACACAGCCGCGACAAGCAAGCAAGTAATAAGCAAGCAAGCAAGTAAGCAAGCAAGTAGCAACTGCAGCAAGGGTAGCGACGTAGGGACACGAACGGCACGATGGTGCTCGCCGAGGCGATGAACGAGGCCGACTTTGAGGCGCTTAAGAAAAAGGTGTGGAAGTTCATGCACGAGTACATTTACCCGAACGAACAGCTCTTCGCAGAGCAGAATAAGGCCATGGAGCACCTGCCCGCTGACCAGTGGACGTACGCGCCCATCCTCAAGGAGCTCATGGCTGTCGCCAAGAAGCAAGGACTCTGGAACCTCTGGCTACCCAATGACACCGCTCGTCTTGCTGGCGAAGGATACGAGGGCGCTGGACTTAACAACGCCCAGTACGCTGAGATCTGCGAAATTATCGGCACGAGCTGTCACATCGAGTTCGCCGCCGAGTGTACCAACTCCTCGTCCCCGGATACGGGCAATATGGAGACCATTGCGCGGTACGGTAACGAAGCCCAAAAGAAGAAGTGGCTCAAGCCTCTTCTCGACGGCGACATCAAGTCCTCCTTTGCCATGACCGAGCCGAACGTCGCAAGCAGTGACGCCAGTAACGTTGGCATCAATATCGAGAAGCGCGGCGGACAGTACATCATCAACGGCCGCAAGTGGTGGATCACGGGCTCGGGATCCAAACACTGCAAGATCTACATTGTCATGGGCAAGACCGACCCCACGGCTTCTCCCTTTCGGCAGCAGTCCATGATCCTTGTTCCGGCCGATACGCCCGGCATCACCGTCGTGCGCCCCATGCAGACCTTTGGTGACTCTGACGCGCCCAAGGGCCACATGGAGCTTCTCTTTGAGGACGTGTGCGTTCCCGTCGAGAACGTGCTCGCCAAGGAAGGCATGGGCTTTGAGATCTCGCAGGGCCGTCTTGGTCCTGGCCGCATTCATCACTGCATGCGCCTGATCGGTTCTGCGGAGCGCGCTATTGCCGCCATGTGCAACCGTGCCGAGTCTCGCGTCGCCTTTGGCAAGAAGCTCTCCGAGTTTGACACTGTCCTTCAGGACATTGCGCAGTGTCGCGCGGAGCTCGATATGGCGCGCATGCTCGTGCGTCACACCGCGCACCTCCTCGACGTGCAGGGCAACCTCAAGATCCGCAAGGAGCTTTCTATGTGCAAGGCTGTCGTCCCCAGCGTTGTCCAGCGCATTTGCGATCGCGCCATGCAGGTGCACGGCGCCATGGGTCTTTCACAAGATAGCTTTCTCCCCTCGGCCTTTTCTTGGGCGCGCGGGCTTCGCTTAGCCGATGGGCCTGATGAGGTGCACTGGCGCACGGTCGGTCGTCTTGAACTTCGCGATCAGAAGCGCAAAGATGATTCGCTCTACGATCTTCCGGGTTACACCCGTCGCGGCGCGCCGCACTCCAAGAACCCGCCCACGGACCCGGACTTTCTTGCCAAGCTCTAATTTATGACATCATGTGAAACTTGTTTGGAAAAAGTGACAACTTGTTGTTGGGTCAAAAAAAGAGTGACATGTTGTTTGTTTGGTCAATGTAAAAATAGAGTGACATCTTGTTTGCTTGGTCAGTGTAAAAACAGAGTGACATCTTGTTTGTTTGGTCAATGGTAAAATAGAGTGTCATCTTGTTTGCTTGGTCAATGGTAAAATAGAGTGACATCTTGTTTGCTTGGTAAAAATAATAGAATAGAGCGACCCCTTGTTGCGTTGGTCAAAAACAAAGTGACACATGGTTGTTGAGTTAAAAACAGAGTGGTACATGGCTGTTTTACATTTCACTTGTTAAGTTTTCGGGCTTGGCTTATTTTATCTGTTCCAGACGACGATTCCAGGCATTGCAGAACATGACAAACTAAAGCAAGATGGAGAACAATTCCTGAATAGACCTTCTAGCTTTGCCCTTCTTGGCCAATTCATTGCGCGCAACACGGCCCGACCGCTCTCAGCGCTTCGAACGGATTTCACGTGAGCACGACGGACCAAGATGAAGAATCCGATTCCAAGTTGGGGTGGGTCTTTTCGCGCAAATCTTTTTCTGGTATGTCCCTCCCATAGAAATTGAGTTTGTTCAGCTCGGCCTAGACTAGAACTAGGCTAGGCCTGGTTACATGGGACGTTGGGGTCAAATTGTCCGCTCATCGTTATCATCATCATCATCAACAATAGGCTTCACATCTTGTTTCTTGAGTCGTTCGCTGCCAGAAAGTTGTGCGTACTCGCTCAGCTCCGCCGACGGACCGGCTCGCTTCTCTTCTCCACCCACCCCTTCCTCTCCATTCCCAAACCGCGTTGTGTCCTTGCACGAGTCGCTCATCTTCTCGGACGGTTGTCCTTTTCTGCGGGCCTCCTCCCCCGCCCGTTGCGTGCTCGTCGCCTTCGTTTTCCCTCCCTCCCTCGCTCCTTCCCCGAGGCCCGAGGCGGTTTCCTCGTGGCCGCCGCTTTGGCCCTCGTCCCTCCCTTGCTCTCAGGCTGTCACCCCGTCATAAGGTTTCCTTTTCCCCTTTCTTTCTTTCTTTCTTTCTTTCTTTCTTTCTTTCTTTCTTTCTTTCTTTCTTTCTTGTGCCCATCGTCCCCCTTCCCACAGAGAGACGACCGCGCTCAGCCACTAGGGTCCAAGCCCACCCGTGCTCTCGGGGAGGAAGGCATGCTCGCACTGCGCTGCGCTGCGCTGCACTTCCCGCGGCGGCAGCGGCAGTGCGCTATCGGCGGGCGAGCGCGCGCAGCCGCGGGCCGCGATGCAGATGATGCGCTACGCGCACTACTTCGTGCTGGCAGGCGTGGCGCTGCTGGTGCTCGAGACCCTCCTCGAGTACAGAGCATCGCTCGCGCCCGCCGTCGTCTTCAAGGACCTGGCTTTAGACTCGAGCGCGGAACATGCGCCAGACGCCGCGGCGACAGCAGCCTTGCCGCCGCTGCCGGCGGAGCCAACCAAAGCGCTCGCGCAGCGGAAGCCCGCAACACGACGAAAAAGGCGGTCAACTGCGCTGCTCTCGGAGCCATACGCAGGCGCGCCGAGCACATTTCCCGGAAGCCGCTTCGAAGACCTTGCGGAGCACGAGGTCCAGGCCAAGCAGTGGCTCGTCTTCCAGCAGAGCGGCGGCTTCAACAACCAGCGCATTATTCTCGAGCGCGCCTTGCGCATTTGCAAGCTGCTAAAGAGGACATGTCTTGTGCCGCCAGCAGGCCGTCACTCGAGCATGTTCAAGAACTACAACAAGCTCGACGCGGACGAAATTATCGCCATGGACCGCGTCTTGGACTTTGGCCTGCTGCAAGATTACCAAGAAGCCGTGCCTTCTGCACTTAGGTTCGAAGACACTTTACCGATCCTGAACAAGGCATTTCCTGAGTCTACCCAATGGCACGTCATCGAACAGTCGCGCGCCGAAAGGAAAAGGGCACCACTGGGATACGAAAACATCACCGCGCTCGCCGCAAATCCTGCGTCTGTCATATATATTGCGGGGCCCACCATGTGGCAGCGCTTTGCACCGGGGTTCGACGATGAGGTGCACCCATATATCCGCTACGCGCCGTTTTTTCGCGCCATCTCGCTCGATCTCGCGAGGTCGCTTCGGCTCGGCCGCCACTATGTTTGTGTTCATTCGCGACCCAGCGATCATGGCGAGAAATGGGAGGCACGCACGGCGGAACACGCTGCTACTGCTGCGAATGTCACGGCTGGTGGTGGTAGCGTTAGTCACAGCAACACTGTCGAGGGCGGGAACTCATCCGCGATCAACGTTCCCACGGCTCCTCCAACGCCAAAGGTGAGGCACGCCAACGGGTTCTCTACAAAGTATCTACCATCCGATGACGCGATTGCTGATCCGGGCACTTATCTTCAACGCGAAATTTGGCTCGCCATTGCAGAGGCAGGACTCGACGCAAACCTTTTTCGCCGCGTGTACATTGCCACAAAGCCAAATATTAATCGCCAGCTCTTTGCAAATATTACGGCTGGAAGAAGTGACATGAGAGTTTATCTATCTGGCGACATGCCACCACGCGTTTCTGCTGCTCTCGCGGCTATCTTTCCGCGCCCGGAGCAAGTTCGTCTCCAGAACGATATTCTCGGTATCGTGGAGCAGCTCATTTGTTCGCGTGCATTTGTGTACATTGGCTTTAGCGGGTCATCCTTTTCCGAGTATATTGCGCGCATGCGACGCGAGCCCATGCGGAATTTGATTGTTGGCGAACTCGGCCAAGTGTGGTAAATCGCGTGATCGAATCATTGGCAAAGAGCGCGGGACCTCTGTTCTTTGAGAATTTATCGCGGTCACAAGTATCTATCTACCCATCCATCAAGTATAACAAGCTTCTCGCAGACAAGAGGCTTGTCTGGACTTGAGATCTTACAGTTATCGATAGGATTCATTTCTTGATCGAAAGAAACCACGCATCTTTCAATGTAACGATCGTCTGGTCCAATGACACCGTAGGATCGTCGTTGTTATCAGAATGATGTCCGACAGTCATTGTACAAGGTAGCTTCTTTTTTTTAAAAAAAAATATTTTTATTAAAAAATAGAATGAAAAGGAAGAAAAGATGACGTGTCGTAATACAAAGGACTGAGTGTTCGCGTTGATCCCAAAAAATGAACCGTTGAGCGCAAAGTCTTGCGGCAGAAAACACATGGTGAGATTGGTGTGCAAGCAGGCTGCTTGAGGCAAAAATACAAACAAAATGTTGTCGTCAGCTATTGTTGTTGTTTTTTGAAAATCTTCTTTCTTATGACTTCGAAAAACAAACACAAAAAGAAACTCAGGGATAGCTTCGAACAATTGTTTCTGTGGTTCTTGCGACTCCGAAGCAAATTCAAAGAAAACTAATTTTCGACTTCCTATAGCCTCAGACAAATCTACTCTATGGTTATAAACACAAAAGAAACTCGGTTTAGCCAAACTTCAGACAATCTACTCTGCTTTCGTTGTGAACCAAAGCCGGGCCCACCTCACTTGTCAGTCGCCATGTCCCCACAACCTCTACGACAGCGAACGGACGGGTGCTGACAACAAAGGTGGGCGTTCGCGATAATCCGGCAGCTCAGCATTCCCACCAAAGGTCTTCTTCGCTTGCCCCGATCGGAAGGGGAACACAACTAATGTACGAGCACCATTCGCAGGAATCTACCACATTGACATCAAGGTAGAGTACAAGCGTAAGCACGACAAAGAGGATTGGCAGAATCACCAGGGCGAGACTCTGCACAATTACCTGATACGTTCTGCGTTGCTGGAGATCGCCCCAAATGTTGTAGCGTTTCTGTACGAGAAGCGTGAAGCCAAGAAAAAGCCCACAGCAGAATCCTCCGAAGTGAGCAAAGTTGTCGAGATACGGGAGCAGCCCGAGACCCAGGTTGAAAATCGTCGCAAAGACGAGCTGCAGCAACACACACTTGGCAGAACTGCCATAGAGCGACCAATTGTGCAAGAGATCTGACCAGGCAGCGCCGAAAAGACCGAACAGAGCTCCAGAGGCGCCTACGGACAGCTGCTGGGGCAGAAAGATGGCCGAGAGCAGGACTCCAAAGATGCCAGAGCCAATAAAGATGATGCTGATCTTGAGGGAGCCAAAGTCTCGCTCCATGGAAAAGCCAATGTTAAACAGAGCAAGCAAGTTGAAGATCAAGTGCACGAAACCGGCGTGAAGAATGATGGGTGTGAAGATGCGGTAAAACTCGCCCTCGAGAATCAACGAGGTGTCTTTGGCTCCCATTTTGCTCAGCGTCTCCACGGACGGGCCGAGGAGCGGGTTCACTTGATAGTCTTCTAGCTTCCAGCCATTCACGCCCACTTCGGCGATCATGACAATGATGAGCACCACGGCCGTGCATCGGCTAAACCACGGCGTGTGGTCCTCGTCGCGAGCAAAGACCTCGCCTTCGTGCGCGCGGTCGAATGCTGTGACTTGCGTGTACATGTCGTCGAGGTCGGCCTGGTACATGGCCGCAGCGAGGCTGCGGTCGCCCTCGGCCATGATGCGCTCGCGTTCACGACGGCGCTGCTCCTCCTCGAGAGCCTCGCGTTGCAGTCGCTCCGCATACGTCTCGTCATGGGTATGGTTTGTGCGGACGACGCTTTCTGCGCTCTCCCCGAGCGCCACCTCGCGCGCGACGTCGCTATCGCTGCGTGGCAAAATGACCACCGCGGGCACGGCATCCACCGGCGACGCAATGCTGAACGCGGAGTCCACGGACCGTCTGTCTGCGCTCGCCCGGTCCTCCGACCTTCTCGGCATCGTGCCTCTGCCTCGCTCGCCCGCTTGCTCGCTTGCTTGCTTGCTTGCTTGCTTGCTTTCCCGCGCCCTCGCACCTCCCTCCCGCGGGTACGAACGAGAGAAAAGGAAAGTCCAAGTCCAGCGAGCCCTCGCTTCCTCGCCGGAGGAGCAGCTCGCCGCGCACAGCGTCTCCGGGGTCTCCGCGCGCGCCGTGGACGCGACGCGGGTTTACCGCCTCGCCTCGCCTCGCCCGGCCCCGCTTCGTGCTGCCGCTCTTGAAGAAGCTGCTCTTGTTCAAGTTGAACTCCAACCTGTTGTCGCTGTTCTTGTGCACACGCGCACCTCGCACTCGCACATTGTTGACCGTGCTGCGGCGGTGGCGGCGCCAGTGCCAGCGCCAGCGCCAGCGCGTGCTGCGCTGCGAAAGCGCCCAGGGTTGGAACGGTCGCAGGGACGCGCGCGCCTCGGCCGGCCACGGCGCGCTCGCGCCAGAGCTGGCGGGCGGGCGGGCGGGCGGCAGGGGCGGCGGCCTGCGTGTACTCCGCCGGCGGCTCGTGCTCCTGGTCCAGGAGAAGAAAGTAGCAGCACGTGCACGCCGCTGCTTCGCACACTGCCCCCCGGAGCCATGCTAATCTCCCCACGTGAGAGGGGCGTTTTCAGAGTCTATCTCTAGTACCCGCCTTAAACTCAGTATTAAGATCCCACATCCCGACGCGCAACGTAAGGCGGTTACGAAAAGAACAACCCATTTCGGAGAGTTCCCCCCCGCCGGCCGGCAGACCAGAATCCAGGCGAGCGAAGCCGGCCGTGCCGAGCCCAGCCGAGCTCCATCCGGCGCGCCGGAGCAGCGCGAGGCCGGTCGGTCGGGGCCGCGCCGCGGCGCCAAGGAAGACACTTCCCCCCTTCCGCCGCGCGCGAAAGGGTCCGCGCGAGACGACGAGCTTCGCCGACGGAGAGAAGGAGCACTCGCGCACACGCACGCACGCTTCGCAAAGCAAGCAAGCAAGCAAGCAAGCAAGCAAGCAAGCAAGCAAGCAAGCAAACCAGCAAGCGCGCGAGCCAGCGCGAGCGGGGGAACGTGCCGTGGGCGGTCGCGGCCTGCGCGAGAGGAGGAGAGAGAGTCGCACCTTCGCGTGAAGGGCGCCCGGCGTACAGACAAAAGACCACCTCGCCCAACGCGCGCGCGTAGAAGACAGAAGATACACGAGAATGCTGGCCGTACCGCTGAAAGAGACCAAGGGCCTGGACTGGTCAGGCCCCCTGCGCACGTACATCTCGAGTAACTACAGCCCCGAGGAGCTCGACAAGCATGCGAGCTCGATCCAGCGGCTGAGCACAACCCGCGAGAGAGTGGCCAATGCGACCGGTGCCGGCGACAGCTCCGTGGAGGCCATGGAGAGCTACCTGACGATGCTGGGGGACGTTGAGCCCCGCTTCCCCCTCGGCGAAGGCGGCCTCAAGCTGACCTTTGTCTGGTACGATGCCCTGCGACCCACAAAGAAGTTGAGCATGACCCAATTCGAATTCGAACGCGCGAGCGTTCTCTTCAATTTGGCCGCCGTGCTCTCGCATCAGGGCATGGTGCAAGATCGCAGCGACATGGGAGGCTTGAAAAAGGCTTGCGCCTTTTTCCAGCGCGCGGCCGGCATCTTTTTCCACTTGCGCGATAACGTCATTGGCCATCGTCTGCTCGGCCCCACGCTCACGGACATGTCTCCCGATGGCCTCGAAATGCTCATCAACCTGATGCTGGCCCAGGCGCAAGCATGCTTTTACGAAAAGGCCATCCGCGATGAGCTCAAGCCTGCCATTCTCAGCAAACTGTCTTCGCAGGCCTGCGAGTGGTACGGCTGCGCCCTCGAATCCGCTTCGTCCTCGACGCTCGCGGCCACCCTTGACCCAACCTGGGCCGTTCATCTTGATTTTCAGCACAAGTGCTTTCAGGCCTCGACCCAGTTCCAGTACGCCAAAGTTGTTCACGAAGTCGCAGAGGAGACGACCGAGGGATATGGCGAGGAGATCTCACGCCTTGGGCTCGCCAGTCAGCTCTGCGAGGAGGCCATTTACGCTGGCCAAAAGGGCCGCCTGCCGGCTTCCATGCTGGAGACTGTGCGCCATCTTCGCCAAGTAATTCACAGTCGCCTCGACGATGCCTCGGATGACAACAACCGCATCTACATGCAGCCCATCCCGCCCGCAAGGTCCCTTTCAACGCCACCCATGGCCGCACTCGCCAAACCGATCGCCCCTCCTGATCACCTTGCCTACACGGCCGACATTTCCCAAACGTTGCGTCGGGGCAGCGACGTGTACGAGGAGGCACTCTTCGCAGGCCTGCTTCCTGTCGTCATGCAAGAGGCCGACACCTTGTACAAGAGCCAGCTCACGCACATGGTCGAAGAGTTTGGAAACAAGGTGCAGGACGCCACAGAGACAGTGAAGCTCCGCCTTTCCGAAGCGGGCCTTCCTGCCGCTGTAGAGGCAGGTGATGCCTCGCAAGACGGCATTCCCGAAGCTGTCTGGACCCGTATCGAGAGCGGCGTACTTTCGCGTGGTGGCGTTTCGGGTCTGGAAGGTTCTCTTCGGGACAACGATGCGCTTGCAGCCAAGTCTGACGAGGAGCTTCGCTTGATCGAAGCCAAACTTCAAGAGGAGGAACAGGAGGATGCAGCGTGCCGCTCGGCGTGGGGCGAGCTCTGGACAATCACGCCCTCAGCCAACTTGAGCTTGCACATGCGGGGCGACGTCTCGCGCTACAAGAGTCTCGTCGCTGAGGCTCATGCTTCGGACGGAGTTTTGCGCGAGAAGCTTTCGGCGTCCAAAAACAAAATGGAGATTCTCAACTACAGCCGCTCGAACCTCGACCGCATGTTCCCTTCTTCGGACGAAGTTGACGATAATCCGGATGTCGAGGCCACGCGCACGGACCTTGCGCTCATGCTCGTGGATCTGGGCGCCAGCATTCAGGAACTTGAGGGTCTGCAGGGTCAACTTGTCGACGAAACCGCGTCAGACTCGATCGCTGCTGCCATGATGAGTGCGCCCGGCGGCGCCAGTGCGATTGCGGCCAGCGAGTCAAAGCTTTCCAAGCTTATCGACAGCGAGATCCACAAGTACGATCAAATGCTCGAAGAGATGGAGCATCGAATCGATGATCTTCCGGCGATGCTCAGCAAAGTTCTGGATCTCAACTTTGAGTTTTCCAAGATGCGTGGACAGTCCGAAGGGTCGCTCAAGCGCGAGGGTCTCATTGCTGAGATCGATCAAGCCATTGAGGTCTTTGACGAGCTCGCTACCTACATTCTTGAAGGCGAAAAGTTCTATCTGAACCTTTCGGGTCGCATCGAGCAGCTGAGAACGACCGCCATGGACCATTGCTACGTGCGCGAGCTGCAGCGCAAGGAACTCGAGACAGAGCTTTCCTCCCGTTTCGGTGGCGGTCCTCCTTCTGCACAGCAGCAGCAGCAGCAGCAGCAACAGCAGCGGCAGTCGCAGGGGGCGTATCCGGGCATGGACCGTCCTGGCTACAACCGAATGCAGTCGCAGCCTCTCATGACACCCTATGCAGTGGGCTCCGCGGGTAATGGTGCTGCGCAAGCCTTTCCCATGGGCCCCTCTGCTGTACAGACCGTCCCTGCGATGGCGGCGTACCCCATGGATGGTGGTGGATCCGCGCCTATGGCGGCTCAGGTAAGCGCTCCACCACCTCCCTCGTACTCGAGCGCGATGGGAGGCAGTACCGGGGATGCTGCCAAAATCGAACAGATGCGTGCCGCACTAGGAAATTCTGTTTCTGATGAGCGCTTGGCAGAAGCTCTCGATGGTGCTGGTGGAGATGTCAACCGTGCGATCAATCACATTCTTGGTGCAGAGCCTTCGCCTCCGAGCAAGCGAACCTCAAAGAAGCGCTTTGGCTGGAGGTAATCTCTTCTTCTCTCACACATTTAGCTCTTACCACGCAAGCGCGGCGAAAAACTCATTTACTGTAAGGCTGGTGAGGGCTCTCTCTTTCTTTTTTTCACCAAAATAATTCTTTGTGAAGTTTATGCTTTTCTCTTTGTTCCTCATCAACTCCCAAAAGCCTTCGTCGATTTCTGGCTCTGTCCCTTTTTGTTCCTCAACTCCAAAACGCCTCGTCGATTATCAGCTCTGTCCCATTGCTCTGTCCTCGGTCGAGATGGGCATCACTGAAGGTAGTATACGTACAACCTATACGCATTCATACGAATTGTGGGTTACGATGAGCCAAGCGCACATCTATGTCCGCCAAACTTCAAGTCCCAGTCTGGTGCTGGTCGCAGACTGGACAAAGCGTGAACACGAACTTGCGAACGAAAATGGCGCAGACGCAGACGCAGCAGCAGCAGAGCGCGCTGAGCCGCCTCTTGCGCAGCGCGCTGTCAGACTCGCGTGCGGTTGTGCGCGCTCTTCTGGCATGGGCTTTTCTTGTGCTCACAAGGAAAGCTTTTCGCGTACTCCGTGCCAAGCGCGCTCTCCAAGTCTCGGGTAAAGGCAAGACTGCCGTGGTCACTGGTGGTGCCTCGGGCGTGGGACGCAGCACGGTCGAGCTCCTCGCACGACAAGGATGGCGCGTGTACTGCGTCGATATCAATGAAGCAAATCTCGCCTCGGTGGACCGGGACCTCCGCGAGCAGGCTGGCCTTGACGTACGCACAGCTCGCACGGATGTCACGAGTCTTGAATCCTGCGAGGCGCTGCGCGACCGCGTCACGGAAGAGCTCAAGAGCGATGCAGACCGACCCGGCCTTGACCTTCTCATCAACTGCGCTGCCGTCGCTTTCGTTGGTCCAGTCCTCAGTTGCCCTTGGACACAGATTGAGACGCAAATGCAAGTCAACCTGATGGGCCCGATCCGCATGTGCACCGCCTTCAAAGACACCCTCTTGGCGAGCGCCCATTCAAGTGCCGTCGTCAATGTGGGAAGTATCTCGGGCCGCACTGCTTGGCCATGGCAGTGCGCCTATTCGTCGACCAAGGCTGGCTTGCTTGGCTTTGCTGAGACCTTGCGTCGAGAAATCGTCGCTTCGGGCCGAAAGCTCAGAGTTCACACGATCAATCCTGGCCCGATCGACACGCCTCTTGTTGCCGCACAGTCTGAAGCTGGAAAGCTCTGGCTCTCCGAAAATGCAAACGACACTTTTGCGGATGCAATGGCTGCGGCGGACGCACGCCACGATGAAGCTATGAGCATCAAGAACCGTTGGGTCATTCTGGGCCCCGATGATGTGGCCAAAGCACTCGTCGCTGTCGCCAACGATCCTCTCTCGCCGTCCGTGTCGACGGTTCTCGCGCCCTTGTTTTGGCCCATCTATTCTCTTTTGCTCACTCTGCCCGAATCATGGGCAGACGCGCTCATAACGACGAACTTGTGAGTCTCGTGGCGCAAGAATTGCAAGCCCGCAGCGAGATCTGCTGCGACTGCTGGTAGTGGTGATAGTGGTGGTAATATAAAAGTAAAAATGATCCACATCCATGCAATACACCTATGAGTCTGCATCGTTGCAGACGACTGGCGTCTCGCGCTTGTGAATAATTTTAATCGTTACGTCAAGACCGCCGCACTGCGCACGCCACTGCTCGCTCGTACACGTTCTTCCAGGTGGATTACACGATTCGATGTTGCGCAAGTCCCCGGAGAGCAGCACCGCCGCTCCGCCCCGCACCATCGTCCGATCGAGTTCTTTGACGAGGTCCACGTAAAGCGTCTTGTTTTGCTTGCGACTGCCGCACTTTTTCCCAAATGGGAGGTCGCAGGCCGCACGGTGCACAACGCCTTCGCGCAGCGGTAAACGGCGCGCATCCCACTGCACAACGTCCAGATATGCGTGCATAGGCGAAACGTCCGCATTGCGGCGCGCCTTTTGCACGCTGAGCGCATCCTTTTCGCCAGAGATGCAAAATAGTTGGCCGGCATACGAGTGCGCCGCAACCTCGGGAATTGTTCCGCAGCCGGCCATGGGGTCGATAAAGATCTCGGCAGGCTGCGGACGGGAGAGCACAGCCATGGCATGTGCCGCGGACGGTCGCAATGGGGTAAGCACACGCTCGCGCTCGTACGGCAACAAGAGGTTAGACCACACAAGCTCGTCGGTGAGTTTAACGCCCAAAAAAAGAATGTCATCCGAGACACGCGCCATGATGGACACATTTGGATCCTCGAGCACACCCTCCCAGTCCGGCAAGAGCGGGTCCAGACCCTTGAAGACCGGAAGACCAATGTCCGTGCTAGTAAATTGATGCTTGGGCTTACCAAAGCGTTTGCGAAAGATGCGGAATTTGGCACCCCGCGCGGACTCTTTGACAGATGCGCCACGCACGCGCCAGGCTGCCTCCTTTGCGGCCTCCCAGCACGCGGGGTCTGTTTCTGCCGCCGCGCGGCGCAGCGCATCAAGCGCCTCTTCCTTTGGCATCTGCGCCAATCCTGCGATACGCATCGCGGTCACCAGGGCGTACGCGTTTTCCACGCTACGCAATTTACTTGCGGCCTCCTGCGTCAGACAGTCAAAGGAGTCGAGCGCCGCGAAGACGAACCCTTTGTCCTCGAGTAGCTCGGCCCTCTGTTTGCCCAGCGTTGCCCCAAGCTCCTCTGCGGCCACGCGCTCGAACCCAAATTGGGTCGTCACGTACACACCACGTCCTGCTCGCGCCACGCGTGCAGCCGTAGTCAGCTTCTCGTCCTCATTCTGGCCCGAAGCTGTCGTCGTCGTCGTCGTCGTCGTCGTCGTCGTCGTCGTCGTCGTAGCCGTGGCCGCCGTGGTCGCCATGGACCACCTGGACACAGCGCTGGCCCCCAAAAGAGGATACGCGGCGTCCGGACGGGCGAGTGTAGAGGCGGCTGGGCGACTTGCGGCACGCAATGAGCGCAAGGCCTAGCGCAGCGTCGAGTACACGGCGAGGTGGCTGCGCAGCATTTGGTCTTTGCGCTGCTCGTGGAGCGCCTGCTCCTCCGGCGAGAGCGCCGTCCCCGGGAGCGCTGCCCTGGCCCTCTCGCTGCCGCTCGAAGGCTCCGCGGGCTCCGTGTCGGCGCCCGCGGCCGCCTTGAGCCGCCGCAGGTGCGCCAGCGAGGGCGGAGGCCGCCGCCGCCGCGCCGCCGCCGCCGCGCTCTCGGCCTCGGCTGCCAGTGGGGACTCTTGTGGCGGCGGCGGGGACTTCTCCTCCAGCGTGCGCGGGGACTGCCACGAGAAGTACGAGCTCGAGGTGTCCCCGCACGAGCTCGTCCCGTCCGCGTCGCCTGCGCCTGCGCTTGCTCCCTTTGGCTCTGCAGAGGATCTCGACTTTCTGCGGGAGGACTTGGATCTCCGACTGCGCGAGGCCGACTTCGAGGATTTCTTCTTTCGCGAGCCTCTGTTCTCCAAGAGGTCCTCGTCGTCCTCGTCTGCATCACCGCGGTTGTACGTGGCTCCGGGGCTTGTTTTGGAACGACGAGAATGAGAACTGGCCTCGGTCGCATGGTTGTCGGTTAGATCCTCTTCATCCTCGTCTGTGTCGCCGCGATTGTACGTATTGCGAGGAGTTGGTACTGTTCGTCCGCGCAAAGCGCGCCCGCCGCCAGTGAGCTCTTCCTCATCCTCCTCGCTGTTGCCTCGATCATAGATTTCCTGAGGTGGAGTTTTCATCTTGGATTTTCGCCCTGAAGATGGCTGCATCAGATCCTCTTCATCCTCTTCACTGTGGCCTTGATCAAAGGATTCTATAGGAGGGTGAGCTTTGATCTTTGCTTTTTGCCCCAAAGGCGATTGCATTAAATCCTCTTCGTCTTCTTCACTGTTGCCTTGATCATAGATTCCCTGAGGGGAAGTTTTCATCTTGGATTTTCGCCTTGAAGATGGCTGCATCAAATCCTCTCCATCCTCTTCACTGCGGCCTTGATCGAAGGATTCCATAGGAGGATGAGCTTTGTTCTTTGCTTTTTGCCCGAAAGGTGATTGCATTAAGTCCTCTTCGTCTTCTCCACTGTTGCCTCGATCAAAGGTATTCGGAGGAGGTGTCTTAGTTTTGTGTTTTTCGCTCTTAGCACGATTGCGTGACTTGCGAGAACTTTTCTTTTTTCGGTGCTGCTTCGACCTGTGTCCTGAGAGATTTCCCTCGTCCTCGTCGCTGTTGCCTTGAT
This sequence comes from Schizochytrium sp. CCTCC M209059, assembly GCA_000818945.1. Taxonomy (NCBI): domain Eukaryota; class Bigyra; order Thraustochytrida; family Thraustochytriidae; genus Schizochytrium; species Schizochytrium sp. CCTCC M209059. Next base: position 455,854 of record KN805395.1, on the reverse strand, counting down.
CGTATAGATAACGAGAGGGTCTTTCTTCTGCATTCTCTTCAAGCGATTTGCGAGATTCCTTCTTTCTATGTCGGCAATGCTTTGACTTGCGCTTCGAAGAATCCCGCATCAAATCTTCGTCATACTCCTCACTGTCGTCTCGGTCGTACGCATTGCGAGGGAGTTCGATGTCTTGGTCTTGTTCTTCTTCCTCCTCCTTCTCTTTGCCATCATTATGGTCATTTTCTTCCTCATCACTATCGTTTTGATCGTACGAGTCTCGAGAAGATTTATTTTCTCGGTACTTTGACCTGCGTCTCGAGGAGGTCAAATCTTCATTTTCAATGTCGGATCCGGCACGGTGCGAATCTTCTTCCTTTTCTTGAGGGTCAGAGTTTCGCCGCAATGAATGGCTCTTGCGATCCTTCGAACCCTCTTCACTGCGCTCATGCGAATGGCGAGAACCTTTCTTTTTCTTTTCTCGGTGCTTGGACTTTTGCCGCGCAGAACGCTTTGAAGATCTTGCAGCGCTGACTGGCAGGTGATCGACAGAGTCATCTTCACTTCCAATACCAATCTCGTTCTCGATGGGAACGGGACTTGACGTTTCGGACTTTGCGTCGGAGTCGTAGCGTTCTTTCTTGGCATTGACGGAGAGAATTCGAAACGAGGCTCTCCAGAGTTCGACGGTGGTCTCTTCCTCGCCGCTTGGAGCGTCCGCCGCGCAGTCGATGGAGATTACGCGGTTTTCTGGCTTGTCTTTGGCGCCCCGAAGGATGACATTGAAGATGTTCTTTCCTTGAGAAGACTGTGAAATCTCATGGCCACGCATATCCAAGACAATACCTGATGGCCCAAGGGCCGTGGGACCTTTTACGCGTAATGCAAAGCCCTCAATGGATGCGCGCGCAGGAAGCCACGAATCGTGCTTGGAGCCGGCAATCATCACGCGCACAGGCCCTTTTGTTCGCAGCATGTGGAAGGGAAGAGCTTGCACCATGCAACGTAAGCGGGAAGCTTGCTCATCTTGATGATATGCGGTCCACGGGTGCCCTCGGCCTGCACCTACTTCGGCTTGACACGTCCATTTGCAGGTGCCGTAAAGTACCATGTCTTTTTCGGCGCCAAGTACCCATCCTCTGCGTCCAGCAATGGTGACTCTACAAATGACAAGACCGTCTGCGTGACAATAAACGGGCGCGCCATTGTGCTCGACGCCTTGCAGACGCTCGAAAATCCCGTCGCACTCGCAGTCCCTGGAACCTTTAACGAGGAGATAGCTCGGCCATGCAAGGACCTCAGACTCTGACGACGAGACGCGCGACCTGCTTGCTCGCGAGGTTTGAGGGGGTGAAAGCGCGAGACCCACTTTGCCAAGTTGCTGAGCACTTGGGCAATACATGGTCTGATATACCTTGTCCAATGGAGCGAGGCCCGAAGCTCGGCGGTCTACACGTTGCCAACGCAAAGGCCAGCTTGGCGTGGCCCGGAGCTGCCTCCCAGCTCTTTCCACACGCACCAAGTCTGCCTCTCGTGCCCCTGCGCTCTACTGCTTTCTTGACAACTACGCGTCCCCTCACGGTTCTTCGGTCTTTGCAGTCCAGCCTCGCAGCTCAGCTTGATCCTTCTTCGGCTCCTTGACTGACTTCGCTTCTCTTGTTGAATACCCTCGTTTGCTTGCCCTGGACGGCTCACTCGCTCGACCTCCACCTGCAAGACGATGGACGTGCGCGCGGCTGCGGTCCGTCGCGGAGAAGCGCTCTCAATCCATTTCCTCGCCTCCCTCGCGCTTAAACACGATCTACAGTCGAGTAACTAGTCCCAACTAGTTCCACCCTCTTCCCCCCCTTATGTTCCGGGAGCGAGCTGCGCTTCCCCTTCCGGTAGTTCTGGCTCCGCTAACATATTCTGTATATTTCCAAGCTGCGCCTACCGCACCGGACTCGAAGGCAACGGTGTGCGTCGACAGGCCTGAGCCTCGCGAGGGGCCCTTCCCGCGCGATAGACGACTTGCCATGCTGGCAGTGCAAGTGGGCTATCCGCGCGCGCAAGTGGACCTTCGGGCATTTGCGCGTGTTGCGGGGGCCGGACGGCACCATCATGGATCCGCGCCTCCTCTTTGAAAATTCAAATTCAAATCTTCGCGAAGCCAGCTCAAGCAAGCAAGCAAGCAAAAGGTACGTGACCGTCCGCGCCGCCGCCGCCGCCGCTGCCGCCGCGGCCGCCGCCGAGGCCGCCGTCGCCGGGCGC
>KN805395.1:405600-453519 GCA_000818945.1 Schizochytrium sp. CCTCC M209059 | reverse complement strand
CCGCCCGCCCGCGAAGCAGGAGCGTGCGAGATCTTGATTCGTGCGCAGGAGAAATGACGGACAGACGTCGCCCTCCTTGTTTCCCTTTCCTTTCCTTTCCTTTTCCATGTTGGCCGGGATCGTACCCACGGGATGGATGACCTTGGCCATGGATCGATCGACCGCGCCTCGGACTCCTGTCCTCTACTTGCACTCGCGTTCGTTCGCGCGTGCAAGACGGACGTGCGTGCGTGTCGAAATCGCAAGGAAGCGAGGCCTGGGAACCGGCGGCACGCATCGTTTGCGCTGCCTTGGTTTTCCCGCGACCTGACTGCTTTTGTGAGCTGGGCGGGCGAGCATGACGTCAGGCGTCGGGACCGCGGCAGGGGCAAAGGGTTGCTTGCCGCCCGCCCGACCCGGTCCGGTCGGGTCCGGCCCGATCGCCGCCCGACCGGCGCATCGGGGCGGCCAATAGAGGCCCGATCCTGGCCCGGTCACGAGAGGGAAAGGGAAGGAAGAGAGGATTCCGCCGTAGCTTTCTTGGGTCGCGTGCTGACTAATATAGTACGGCGAGGGAGAAAGAAGGACTTAGTGTCCATGAGCGACCGACCGACCTACTGACTGACTGACTAACAAACTGATCTGGACGTGGCGGATATTCGCGCAGCCGAAGCAAGCAAAACCCAAACCCTCCAAACCTCCTCGCATACTCCAAAAAAAACAACAACAAGCAAGATGGTGAACAAGTTCGAAGACGAGCTCAAGCAGACCGCCCTCAAGGTGGCCTCCGCCGGCAAGGGCATCCTCGCCGCGGATGAGTCGATCGGCACGATCGGCAAGCGCTTTGCCCCCATCGACGTCGAGAACAACCAGGAGAACCGCCGCAAGTACCGCCAGTTCCTCTTTGAGACCAAGGGCCTCAGCGAGTACATTAGCGGCGCCATCCTCTTCGAGGAGACCCTCTTCGACAAGACCCCCGAGGGCAAGCCCCTTGTGGAGATCCTTAAGGAGAATGACATTATCCCCGGTATCAAGGTCGACAAGGGCCAGGCCTCCATCATGAACGCCGCCGAGGGTGAGACCAGCACCCAGGGTCTCGACGGCCTTGGTGCTCGCTGCGCCGAGTACTACAAGCAGGGCGCTCGCTTTGCCAAGTGGCGCGCGGTCATCAAGATCGATGCCTCCACCGGCGCCCCCACTGACCTCGCCATCGCCGAGCAGACCAACGGCCTCGCCCGCTACGCCTCCATCTGCCAGGAGAACGGCCTCGTCCCCATTGTCGAGCCCGAGGTCCTCATGGACGGCGATCACTCGATCGAGGTCAGCGCCGAGGTCACCGAGCGCGTCTGGCACGCCCAGTTCAAGGCCCTCGCCGACCACAAGGTTCTCTTTGAGGGTATCCTCCTCAAGCCCAACATGGTCCGCAGCGGTGCCGACAGCGCCGAGCCCGCCGACATGGCCACCGTTGCTGCCTTCACGCTGCGCACTCTGCAGCGCGTCGTCCCACCAGCCGTTCCGGGCATCAACTTCCTTTCTGGCGGCATGAGCGAGGAGGAGGCCACCATTGCCCTCAACGAGATCAACCGTGCCCCGGGTAAGAAGCCCTGGAACATCTCCTTTTCTTATGGCCGTGCCCTCCAGGCCTCCGTTCTTCAGGAGTGGAAGGGCTCTGACGACAACATCCCCGCTGCCCAGGAGACCCTCCTCGCCCGCTCCAAGGCTAACGGCGAGGCCCAGCTCGGCAAGTACGGTGGTGGTGCCGGTGGTGCTGCTGCCAACACTTCCACCTACCAGAAGAACTACTCGTACTAAAGTATCTCCTCACACACCTGTTATGATGTCTTCCTTCTTCTTGCCTCGCAGTCGGTTGCAAAAGCGGACTCATTTCCATTTCCCAAAACACTCCCTCCTTCTTCGAAGAAGATTTTTGACAATGCAAAAAGCCGGCGTTGACTCTTGTCATTTTCTTTGTTGAATACCTTGACCCGGCTTTTCTCGCTCGAGCTCGAGAAGTTTCGCCGGACAATGACATCAGAGCCTAAAAATTTGTCGACGGCAGATGGACTCTTCGTGGTCAAGTTTTCATCCGATGAGCTTTCCTTTACGTGTTGACCTTGAACCCATTTCTGTAAATGACCCACGAAACAGATACCAGACTTCTCATGGAGGGCTGTGACATTTCGTTCTGGACGAAGCCTATTCATTAAATACTTGCGGGCCTTGTTGTAAAAGCATTGATTGGTCTTCTTCATCGATGAAGATGAAGACAGTATCTTTGCCGACGTTCTGGATCCCCTGGTATCGGGAAAACAGGGATTCGAAAACGATTCGTGTTCATGGGGCCATTGGGTCATGGAAGAATTCTCATCGAAGCTACGTTCACCTCAACACCTTGTCCGGTGTCGCTGGCCAATAGGCAAAGAGCACATCGAGCCCAACTCCCTGTAATGACAATCGACCCACCAAATGAGTCGCTGTGTTCGGGGGCCGTGAAAGTCAGATTCGCAGCAAAAACGATCCCAAGTGTCCTGAACTTTTTCCACTTCACCATAGCGATGCTGGAACCTTGAGAATTGGCATTGACATTAAAAAATGAAGGAGCCGAGACGAGCCGTGGTGTGCAAACGAGCTCACGGCAGGAACCTCTCTTCTCATGTTGACTCGACAAGACTATTGGGACAAGCTTCAGTTCGAAGGGATATAGCGAATGCAGTCTCGGCCAAGGTCCTAGTTGATCTTCTCTCCGACTTTGCGTGCTCAGGGTCCAACCAATTGCATACATTGAATGCGACAAAGAGGAGCGATCTTTGCCAATTGCTCTGTTTCTGTTTGAAATAGGTAAGATGATATGTAGCAACAAGAATACAAGTTTATACTGTTCTAAAGAGAGATTACACGGGAACGACGCACGCGTCGTCTGGCACGAAACTATCATCGGAAGAAGTTGACGAGGCTGCTGAACGCGCGTCAGATGCTTTCTCGCCCGACGCAGCCCTCCGTTCGTCCTTCTCGATCTTCATGGCGATGGACCATTGTGAGAAAGCGGAATACAACTGCGAAGCGCCCCCGATCAAGAGCAAAAGTGCCCAAACAGGCACAATCTTGTCTGGCATGGCGTCATTGTGCTCGATCATAAGGTACAGAGACAGAATGGCAGTGAGCAGCTTGGTCAAGCCGAATGAGATGGCGCCTGCTTTGAACCAGCGAACATGCTGGCGTTTGTTGTCTGTGAGCCTGTAAAGGATAAGCGCCACGAAGGTCGGCTGCTCTACAGCAGCAAAATAGAATTGAATGATGCACAGCAACGCCATAAGCGTGCTCTGCGGGACGGACAAATACGTAAATAGAACGCCAAAGGCAAAGAGGTGATGTGTCATCAAACTCACGCGAATGTTTTGCATGAGATAGAAGAGCTCAAAGATGTACATGGTGAAGATAAAGATGGAGCTCAGCTCAAACCAATACGTGTTCAGCATTAGGCAGTCGTTCTTGAGAAGGGACAGCTTTTGTGCGTCGCTCGGGCTAATGCGCAGGACATGCGTACCCGGATTTACAATGGGAAAGCCATTTACCGATTCGGGGAGGCCCTCGACGAGGGTGGCAATCGTCCGGGGCATGTACTCATTGAGGCCAATGAAATTGACCTCGCAACCGCTTGGCTTGTTCTGAAGGTAGACAATGATGAGCAGGTATGAAAGCATGATAAAGACGATGGATCCCCAGATCACTTCGAAGGTGTGAACTAAAAGCTTACGGCGCTTTTCCTGAGAGAGATTGCGCGCGCGCGCATTGCAATCCAGCACAGCATCCAAAAAGCTTGCAAGCACGTAGGCTGAGAGCAAGACGACACACAACACATGGACATTGTATGCGGAGCGCAATGGGTCCTCCATGAGCCGAGGGAACTCGATGAGCCAAAAGTTGGCCTGTAACAGGGTAAAGACGATGATGAGCGCTCGCAGCATGGATGCAGGCCGGGAGCCGAGCGGTTTACCATGCAATAGCGTCTCACAAAGCGAATAGGATTGGTTCATTGTCATTCTATTCTAGGTGCCGCTCTGATCTTGCTCTTTCGTTGTCTTTTCTCGAGCTATCAATTACTCTTGCTGACGTCTGTTTGGTCAAGACGTTTGGGTTCGCTCAAGATTGCGGATCTGCTACTGACGATCAATTGAGTTATGGCTGTTTCAAGCACCGGCCCTGCTTGCGCACACACGTCTCATCGAGCTCTCACGTCCGTCTCCAGGTGCCGTGACTTCTTTTTGCTGTCTCTTCTCACGGCGCGTCGGCTCCTCTTCTTTTGGAAGTTTGCTCATCTTCATTGCCACATGATGCCAGCGCAGCCTGTGGCCGCTTCGAACCAAAAACTTGACTTTCGCACCCGAGATAATCATCATGGCGGTGACTGACCGGGCCGAGCAGTCCCGCGCGCGAGTGTATATTCCATGGCCAAAGCTCTCGTTCCCGCGGAACGTCTTTGATTTGAGGGGGGACAGCGGCCCGGACCAAAGAGCGCACTTGCAGAAGAGTTGCCGGGACGGCTTCTCTGTGTCCCTGGATTTGAAGACAACCTGGCGGCTCGAACCCATCAAAAATCGCCCCACCCCTTCCCGCCAACCTGCATGCCTGCATGCATGTATGCATGCATGCCTGCGGTAGCTGGCTGGCTGGCCGCGCGGCTCGCGTGCGTCCCCGCAACCGCTTCTCGAGAGGCGGCATGCCGCGTTGCCCCCCCCCCTTCTCGCCCCAATCCCGCGTGCGCACCCTCAGGCCGCGCTGTAACGCCACGGCTCTTTCGCGTTGTTCATCGTTTTCAAGCTCACTTACTAAAAATGAAGAAGAGCTGCTGCTCCAGTCAGGCTGCAGCAGTCGTGGAGGGTTAACGCACATTGGCTCGTAGAGGCTATGACCACCGCCGCGTTGACGCGACTAGACTCGGCTTGAGTTCGCACCGAAAGTCCCTGCGAATCAGTAGGAGGTCCAGATGGCGGAACGCCCGTCCGCGTCGATAGCGAAGACAAGGGGTGACTGGACGAACGAAGTGCGGTTGGTTGAGGTTTTGTCGCGCGCCCGGACCAGTCCGGTCAGATAAATGAACCACCCTTGCTTAGCCCAGGCCCGCGGCTCTTTGGCGGACCTAGCCAGGACCGGGCCTGAGACGTCTTCGAGAGTTAAAGAACATCTACCAGCGTCAAGAGTCGGGGAGTCGGAACGCGGGACAGAGAATTCGAGGACCTGGACACGCATTCATCTCGCGTGCGCTTGATCGCGCCAAACCGTTTACTCTTGTTCTCCACTTCTGTTTTGTCTCTGAGTCAAATAGGCAAACAGAGAGCGCTGGTGTGGTACGAAAGAGACGGAAGTAATTCAAACATCCATCTTATCGCATTGAGACAATGATTCAAAAAGTAACTTGACTTTTCCTTGCATTTCAGAAATTTGTCAGGGGGGAGTAGCCTCAAATTCTGCGCACTTACATATAGTACTGAAGACCCCGCGCACGATTTGTAAAATCGCGAGAGCAGCCATTCCAACGTTTTGCGCATATGATTGCCCGAACCCAGTGTTTTAAGATTCTCTTTTCATGTTGCTCCTTCAATTTTCAGATCAAACTTCTTTATAATCAGACTCTTCCTTTCTAAAAGAAGACGCGCACGCCGACACCACCAACTGCGACGCCAGCACGAGTATCTCCAACTTCCATCTGTCTTGGCTGCACCGTGAGGCAGTTAACGTCGGCTACATCGACGATCACTTCGTGCTCGAGCCCGATTGTCGTCTGCGTCGATTCGTCCATATGGGGACGGACTTGCAAGACGTCTTCCTGCGACCCGGCGAGCACCTCTGGATAAAGACGCCATCGGCGAAGTCGCTGATTAAGCCCGCAAGACCAAACAGATTTCCCGTCAGTATAAACGCCGCGGAGTGCCGAAGCGTCCGCCTCGGGGACACGGAGCAGCCCGCCGACGCGACGCCGCGCCGTTTGCGACCACACAAACGCACTCAGACTCTGATCGTCACTTCCCGAAACGACCAAGAGGTTTTCATTCTCGATGACGGCCACATCCACACAGTTGACGCCCATCGAATGCAGATTGTCCGTACATTCGAGTCGCCACGTGCCGCGACCACCATTCGCCCCGGACCACACCTCAACAGCACCATTGGTGCGTCCCACGAACAACCAAAGCGTATCGCTAGTTGCATCGTAATGCCCCGTGAGACAGCGTACGGGCTTGGCCATCGAGTTGACGTCGAGAGCTTGCTCGTCATTTTCCTTTTCGTCTTCTTCTTCTTCGTCTTCGACTCCTTGTGCTTTTACAGTGCCGCCGTCCGCTTGATCTTGCGCGTTTGTGACGTTTGTGGAGTCTTCGAGCTCCTGCAGCTGTACGAAACGACCCTTTAGAGGGACCCGGGGATCGAAGCGGCCCTTCAACGGAGGAACTTCCATGGCACCTGGACTCTGGCCACTCGTGTTATTCTGATCCTCTCGAGCGTCCATCTTGTCCGCATCCTTGCACACCTCGAGCGCGTACACCACGAGCTGGCCGGTGGAGGTGCCCACAACTACAAGGTCATCGTGGCCATAGAGACCCAGTACACGGTGCGAAGCGGCAATGCCATCGGTCTCCTCTGTTTGCGCCGTGTTCGCGTCAACCTCGTCCACGGGCATGGTCTCGGCAAGCAAAACAAAGCCATCATCTTCACTGGCATGCGCAGCTTCTGGGTCAACATGCCAGGCGCGCAAGACCTGATTTGAGCTTCCAGTGACAAAGACGACTGGGTAGTCAGGCAGGCCACCATCAAGGATGCACGCACAACGCACACTTCTTTCGCGTTGACGTTGTGCGATGACGCGAGTTTCTCGTGGCCCGCGCGCATGAATCAGGGACAGCAGGCCATCCTCGCAACCAACAATGAGGTGATCTGCCAGCTTGCCTGGAAGCCAGCGCGCCACCCATACGCTTCGGCTATGAAAGACTTGTCCAAGAGTGCAACCCGCGCCTGCCTCAAGACCAAGCGTCGAGGCCAGACGGCCCACACGATGGATGGCCAAGTCGTCCGTGTCAGCGCCGCGGTCGCGGCGCTCATGGGCAGACTCTGTGTAGAACATGGCGCACTTGCGAAATGGCTTGGAATCCAGCACCACCGTCCCCGGTCTGCGCCATCCTCCGCATCTGTCGCGGAGCAGCGGAGTGTGCGTGCGGGTGTTCCACACGACATAGTCTGTATATTGGAAACCTGCCGCGACCAAATCGCCCTCGGGGGAGGTCCACTTCAGTTCATTAATTTGGTCGAGAACGTGTGCCAAGCGAATCACGCAGACCGCTTCTAGCGCAATGACGATGCCAGCATTGGTGTGCGGCTTGAGCTTGACAATCGTGCTATTGTGGCCGCCGCTGTAAATGGCGCCACTCCTGTCGACTTTTAAACAACCGATCTTGCAGGTTCCGTGTGCCCTCGGCAGGCTCCGCACGAGCTGGCTCCCCTTGTCGGCATTCAGACCCACCCAGTGAAGGCTACCGCGCGAGTCGCCGAGAACAAGAGTTTCCAGCGCAGGAATCTCTGCCGTGCACGTATAGACGGCGACCTGAGTCGACCTTGCCTCTGCGGCGAAGCGCTCCGTGAGGACAAGGTCCTTTTCGGTCTCTACGACATTCCAGACGCGAATAATGCCACTCCCACTGGGAGTCGTCACAAGCGCTGTTCCGCTCGCGCACAACAACAGCTGAGCGACGGAGGCAACTGGGTTTTCAAAGACGTTGACAGTGGCAACACGAACAAGGGCATGCGGTGCATCAAAGCCTTTGGTCTCGTCTCGAAAGAGAATGACTTGGCCGCGCCGGGTGCCTACTAGGACGTCGGTGCTGCCTGGCGTGTGGTGAACAATGAAAGGCTTGAACTCTTCGTTGCTCTTGGTCGGCGTGTAGAGATCCACCCAAGGTGCGTCGACCATTGTTCCATTGAGAGCGTAGATCGCTCCGCTGGACGTAAAGATCATGAGCTGCATTTGATCTGCGTCATTTCCGTCCGCTTGAGGCACGTGGTGGATGAGAGACACGGACACTTGTACTCCCTTGCGGCGCTTCCGCTTCGAGCCGTCCTCTTCGGCTTTTGCAGTTTCGCCATTCACAGCGTCGTCGCCTTGGGTGACAAGCGAGGTCGCATTCGCCGATGTCCTGTTGCGACAACAGAGTAGCGCACGCATCTGCGCACGCGACGTGACCTCGCGCTCGAGGTCAAAGACGTTGACCGCGCTATCTCCGCCACCGGTTGCAAGAACGCAAGCTTGAGCGTCGCTTCGAGTTCCATGACGCCCGGCCCAAAGAGCGCAGCGCCAAATGTGACGGCCAAAATGTGCCTCAAAGAGAGCAAGCGGAGCGCCGTCCTTGACGCCCCATACGCGTACCTGACGGTCCTCGCCAACGGTGGCAACAGCGTCGAGACGAGGCGCAAACACGCAATCCCAGATGCGAGCATTGTGCCCAAAGGCCTTCCACGTCTCTGCAAAGTCCGTGAGGCCTTCCTGTGCCGTCCAAACCCTTACGGTGCGGTCGTCACCGACGCTACAAAGTTGGTGTCCGTCTGCACTCCAGCTGACGCGAAAGACAGGACCGTGATGACCTTCAAGTCGACGCAGAGGCTCGCCGTCGGTGCTTGCACCAGCCCACAAAATGATCTCTCCAAATACGGTACCCGAAGCTAGAAGGACTTGCGCATGGTCAACCACGGGCGAGAATGCAAGCGAGTACAGAATGCATCGCGCCGTGCAGAGCACGCGATGGGAACGAGCCCATTGAGACGTCCCATCGTCAAGTTTCGAGTAGACTTCCACAAATCCCTGCGCAGTGCCAAGCGCAATGCTATCCAGAGAGACCCACGTGGCATCCCACACGAGATCGGTTATTCCCTCTAGAATAGCGCGAGTTTGCAGAGCTCCTCCTTGCGCTGGATCCCAGGTACAGATTTTCGCGCGACGGTGTCCAAACACGAGACAGCGAGGCTCGTGTTTGCCTTGCTGCGCCATGGCGATGTTTTCGTCGGGGCAAATTCCATGAACAACTGCGCTCGGGCTGCGTTGGTCCACCGTCGAGAATGGCGCACGCAGGCAAATCAATGTTGAGCAGGCCCAATCGTCAGTGTGGTTTTCTTTCTTGGTCAGAACGGCGACAACCGTGTTGAGCTCCGGATGCCTATTGGATAAAACTTACAGCATGGATTGTGACGATACAAAGGCCCATTCGGCGCTTGATGCGTCGCCGCGGTCACCCTGACACCGGCGCAGCTCATAGGTGCGGACATCGGAGCCCGCACCGGCGAGGAGCAAGACGGGTGGTCGCCCTTCTGCCTGGCGGCTTTTCTCTGCGCTCGCACCCGTGTCGAGATCCCAGAACGTGAGGGCCGTCACAGGGAGGAAGGCCGCCGACAGGTCGAGCGACATGGTGCGCTTGCGTCGCCTCTCTCCGCGCAACCAACCGCAGAGCGAGGAGAGATTGGTGTCGCTCCTGCGTATGCGATGGTGCCAAGCTTTTGCACAACCCATTTTGTTTAAAACAAAACAAAAACAAAACAAACTCTGCAAAGTCAGATGATTGTGGATGTGCGGTGTGATGTCAAGTGTGGGTCGAGCGAGGGTGGCCCGCGAGCAAAAGTGCTTGGATGTGGCGAGGTATTTGCGGAGAGTGGCCAGCTGCGAAACTGAGCTTATTTTTCTCAAAAGAATGCGAAAAACGCGCATTATACCGAGCAAATTGAGAAAATAGCTATTTTCACTCACCGTCGAGCTTGCTTGACTCAGGACCAAAACTTAAATCAGCAAGCACAGCAGAAAAAACAACAAAATTCAACGTTGTATCTTTTTTTGTAGTACTACGCATCTTTGATGCGCGAAACGAGCTCTGCGTAAAAGTCCTTGGTCAGGTACAGGCGACGCTGAAAAGGCATGGACTCAACCTGTAGCTATTTGTTTTACGGTATATAGTATCATTTGCGAGCGTCTGAACGTTTGTTCTACGGTGTGGGGGAGGAACTCTTCAGGCTGGCATGGTGCTCCTACGTATCTATATACTTGGTTTGCTGCTGCCACCGCTGCTGCAATGCCTATTGCTTGCGGCTGCGGCTGCTGCTCCCGGTAAAAAGAACTCCTCATTTTGGCTCGTGACTTGGTGTGGAAGTTGATTTCACGAGCGCGAGCGCAAAAACCGGAATCGACAAAGGCACACGCTGAGGCTGGTCGATCTCTTCTATCGGGCAGCAAGTTTGTTTGCCGGCAGCATTTGCGAGAGACTGAACGTGGGCGGCGAGAGCACCCTGCGTGCAGTGATGTCAAATGACAAAAGAGATGGTGAGGCGACGTCGATCAAGGTTACACGGGTATTTGCACTCATTCTATGGACCGAGAGGCTATGTTGGAACCTGGAGCGAACGTCCGGTGACAGGCGGCAAGAGACTGACCTCAGACCTCGACGTCCGCAAGGAACGTGTCGATGGATATTGCTGCGTCTTGGGACGATGCTCAGACGACGACGATGACGACGACAAGGATGGGCGACCGTGTCTCGAGCTCTTTTTGTGATGTCGGCGATGCTTGTCTGGCGTCCGATGACAACAGCAGTGCTTGCAGCAATTGAGCGCAGCACGCTCGCCGACTCGCGTGGGGTGCTCCATCTGGGCGATGAATTCACTAAAGGAGATGATGCCGTCTCCAGAGGTGTCGTACTTTGCAAAGAGTCGCTTGACGATTCGAGGGGGGATGTCCACAAAGCCAAGCTCCTCGAGACCCATACGAAAGGCATCCCGAGAAATTTCGGCAGCATCGCCGTGTTCCTGATCAAAAAGGCCAAATGCTCGTCGGAGGGCATGCGGGCCTGACTTGAGCTTTTGCTGGACTTTATCGACGACCATGGTCTCAATATCGACGTGATCGGCCGCATAGTCCCAGTGGAGCTTGCTGAGCCTCTTTTGCTTTTCAAGTGCCTTTTGCCGCAAGCGCTGGGCCTGCTTGTCAGCGGCCATGTGCGCCACGGCAAGACCGTTGTGGCGTGCATTGCTCTTGAGGACAAACTCTACAAACTCAGAATACTCGATGGTCCCGTTTTTATCGTCGTCGAACCGGTCAAAGAGTACGCGCAGGTCATCTTCCGAAAGCCCTTCGAGACCCATGCGTGCAAGCGTACTGCCAAACTCTTCGAAAGAAATGGCGCTGTCGCCTCTGCGGTCACTGCAGAATTTTCGAAAGGCAAGACGCAGTGAGTTTGGTCCGCCCTTGATGCGCTCTTCGATCTTTTGCTGCAAAAGTCTCTCCGCGTCAACGCTGACAGTCTTCCAGCCAGTCCGCATGGCAGTCTGCTTCATGATGCGCGCTCTCTCGCGCGCTCGCTTAGCATCTTGGATGTCGGTATTTGACCGGCCGATATTTGAGTTTATTTGCGTAGCCTTGATGACATTGTTGGCGAACTCTTGCAGACTGATGCCGCCGCTACCATCGGTGTCATATTTATTGAAAAGCTTGCGCGCGTCCTCTTCGCGAAGTCCGTCGAGACCGAACTTGGATAGGCACTCTTTAAAGTTCTCAAAGGAGATTTCGGCTTCTTCTCCATCGCCTACGCTCATGTCGATTTTGCGGAACTGCTGCAGAATGCCGTTCGAGCCGCCCTTTGAGCGCTGCATGAGCTTGTCCAGGAGGAGGGTTTCCACGTCGACGCCATTGGTAAGCTGCTTTGCAAAGACTTCGCGTGCAAGTTCTTTCCGAAGTTCTGCGCGTCTGCGTCCCCGCTGCATGGGCGAGGACATCTTTGCACGTCAGGCTGAGTGAATGTGTACCTTGATTTTTTGTCGTCTCAGGCAGCACCGCTGGTATGTAGTATGTCCGTCTGAGTTGCTCGTGTTGATTTCCTCTACTCTAGGTCGTGGCCACTTGCGCGTCGGCGTCTCGTTACAATTGATCGAACGACTGCCCTGTCTCGCGTCTCCACGCCACGCCACGTCACACCACGCCACCCTGCGGCCCAGCTGATGATTCTGAAAGGCAAGCCAAGCAAAAAACCCTCGACCAAAAAACTCACTTGATGCTCAATGTGCCGCGCTGCACTACATTCTCACACACACCTTTGGCTCGCGGGAACGCATAGGTGTGTGTACTGCATACTTTTTCTATTTACTAGCAAAATGTGAATGTGAGAAAGAAAGGCGGGGGGGGGTTTCCTCGCTCAGCAGACCGCAAAATCGCTCGCGCGTGCAGCCAGGGGCCTGCGCTGCGACGCGGCGAGGAGCGACGAGGGAGCCGCGCGCACTCGAGAGGAGCACTGCTCGCTCGACTCGCTTGCAGAGAAAAGGAAGAGCTCTTCGCCGAGCCCAGGCCGCCAGCGACTTGCGTCATCAGTCAGAGTCGCGCGTCACTGCTGTCCCACTACGAGACGACGCGACGCGCTGAGGTCTTTCTCGTCTCTGCTGCTTTCTTTTTTTTGTAAACAAGTAAGCATGGGTCTCTTTGACAGCTATTGGCCTGCGGCCGCAGCGTGGGCGATGTCGTATGGAACGATTTGTCTGCTCTCGCCATCCCTCGACGATCTCGCCAAGCGCATCTTTCCCGAGGGGTCTTGGACTCACAAGCACCTCGTGTTTACGCTGATTTCGCCGCTCGTCATTCTCGCGCCTTCCATGGTCTCGCCGGAGGAGGCAGGTTTGCGCAGCATCCTCATCGTCACAGTGCCTTATTATATAATTCGCGCGTCGCAGACCTTTTACGAGGAGCGTTTTCGCAATGTGAGTAGGCGGGGGCGAACATTGCACACGTCAATTCTTTACCAGGACTATCGATTTTGCAAATTCGATGTGCCCCCGGAGCGAACGCGGACCATCTTTTTCGACTCTCTGCGAAATATCGTAACGTACGCGTTACTCTGTGCTTCGTGCGTTGGTGCTCTTGTCCTACGCAACAGGCTTCCACGCCCCTTTGCTTTCGTCGTAGGCACTTTGGCAGGCGCAATGTATCTCCACTCGTGTCTTGTCATCCTGGACAGTGCACTGGGCTTAGTTACTTCTCAAATGGCCATCGAAGTGCCTCCTGCGCAGAACAGCCCTTTGCTCGCGCAGTCTGTCGCTGAATTCTGGGGAAGGCGATGGAACCTGGTCATCCAAGAGCTGCTCGAGTCTTACATTTATATCCCATTGCGTACAAGGTTGAACCTCGCCCGCCCACTTGCTGTGATGGCTACCTTTGTGGCGAGTGGTTTGATCCACACACCTCAGCTTTTTGCTGCGGGTATGCCCGTTCAGGATGCGGTAATGATGGCCTCGTACTTTATCCTGCAGCCTATTCTCCTCATGGTAGAGCAGGCGATTGGGGTCACGCGCTGGAAGTCAACCCTTTCCCGTCGCGTCTGGACGATCTGCGCAATTGGTCTTCCTCTACCGATGGTCGTCGCCCCTACGCTCGCGCTCCTGGGCGACCCCTTGTGAAAAGTAAACAAATACTCTAGAACTTTTGCCAGTCGAATCTGCAATCTCCATTTCCCCTTGCTCAAAGCATGCTCGAGCGTCTCACCGACACCAACTCTCTTCTCCGCTATTGTATGTATTCCTCATGACCTCGCTCGTCTCGTCGAATTTCCTCTGGGTGAAAAAGTAAACGAATACTCTAGAACTTTTGCCAATCGAATCTGCAATCGCTATTTCCTCGTGTTCCAAGCATGCTCGCACGTCTC
Source organism: Schizochytrium sp. CCTCC M209059 (assembly GCA_000818945.1). NCBI lineage: Eukaryota > Bigyra > Thraustochytrida > Thraustochytriidae > Schizochytrium > Schizochytrium sp. CCTCC M209059. The sequence continues at coordinate 439,834 of KN805395.1, read as the reverse complement.
ACCGACACCAACTCACTTCCCCACTATTTTATGTACTCCTCATGACCTCGCTCGTCTCGTCGACTTTTTCTCTGGGACAGACAAACACCTGCATCATCATCTCCCACCCCTCTTGGAGCGAGCAGCCCTTGCGTGCGCATTTTCCCCATCTCGCACCCGGTCCTTCTCCCCCTCGGCCCGCCCATCGAGCACTTCGTCGCAGTCCCACCGGAAAGAGGAGGCAGCTTTCCTGTGGCCACGAGCGGCAAAATCTCTCTCCGCCTTCTCTCTCCCTGCCTCCCTTATCAACGCCGCGCCTCCTCGGTTGGTGCAGCCATCCAAAGCAAGCCCGCCTCGAGCCCCGCGACGGCAGCAGCGGCGACGGCGGCGGCAGCAGCAGCGCCCGCTTCGTGCGCGCAGCAGGGCAGGGCAGCGCAGCGCAGCGCAGCGCAGCGCAGAGCAGAGCAGAGCGGAGTTGGGCCCGCTGCGGAGACGCGCGGGAGAGTAGGATGATGATGATGCTGGCCAGGAGCGCGAGCGCGACGATGCGCGGGGCCACGGGGCTCGCGGCGAGGCCTCGCGGAGGCGCGCTGACGGCGGCGGCGACGGCACGGAGCGGAGCGCGGGCTGCCGCAGGCGCGCACGGATTGAGTGCGGCGCGCCTTTTCTCGCAAGGAACGAAGCCGCCCAGCATGGACGAGCAGGAGAGTATGCTGACGAAACGCTACGGGTGGGCGCTGCGCCTGCTCGGATTCTACTCCAAAGAGAGCCGCGACCTGCGACATGGCCAGGCGCTGTACAGAAGCTGCGAGGAGCAGGCCCAGATTGCCAATAAGGACCTTTCGTTTGGCCTGAACATGGACTGGTTCGACGTGCAAAACTTTCACCCTCGCCAGCAGCTGACCATGCTGCACGTGTGGATGGTGCATCGGCGGCTCCTCGCCGAAGACGAAGGCGGCAGGGACCTGCAAGAGGCTCTCTTTGACGCTTGCTGGGAGCAGACGACTCGCTATGTGCGCGCCACGGGCGTCCACGAGCTCACGGTCAACAAGCATCTCTCAGAGGTGCAAAAGAAGTGCTTCGCGGCGGCCATCTCGTACGACCACGGACTCAATATTACCAACGACGAAAACCTCGAGCTCGGCAGCGCGCTCTGGCGCAACGTGTACCAAAGCGATGAGAGCGTTCCTGACGAATGCGTCTTTCGCCTTGCAGAGTATGTGCGCAATCAGGTGAGCAGTCTCGAGCGTCTGGACCGCGAGACTGTTTTCGAGGCCAAACTCTCCTGGCTCGAACTTAGCGCGCGTCCTTCGACGCTCGACTCATTATGGCGCCCGGCACTGGCTGCCGACGGTCGCACGTATTGGTGGAATGTGGAGACGCGCGAGACATCTTGGCAAAAGCCTAACGAGAGCGAGGCCTCCTCTGAGAGCGAGGGCGGTGATAAGGGCGAGGTTGATGCCTTTAAGCGCGTCTAATCGTGCTTTGCAAGCAGAGCCTCGTTCATGTCTTGTCTCACCTTGTTTTTTTCTCCATCGACTCTGTCCGCACAATGTAGAAGGGACAAGAAGATGATAAAGAAATGGAAGGGAAGGGATGGCTTCAGAAAGGGCCTCACGTGGAGTTTGATTCGCGGTCTCTTCGCAATATAACACTCATACTCATACACACACGCTCTCTACCACAAATGAGAGGAAAGATGTTTGACCGATGCCTGCCATGTGAAGGGGTTAGTGACACCAGGACGCTCACCATTATTGTCTGTCTGGATCCTTTATCTGAATAGAAAGAGACAAGTCTGAATGAGGCCTCGCCAGTGAAAGATGAAGTCTATTTTGTATTTTTTCGTAATTCTCCGGGCTACTTTGGGTTTCAAATCGTTGGAAAAAGAGAGTGCAGCGATCGATGATTCGACAAGCCATGTCTCATACATTTTAATTTTTCCAATCAGTTAGTAGGGTAGGATGGCTTCGGACGTAGAATGTTGCTGTCGTCCTTCTGTTTGTCTGCCGAGATGTCTCGTTATTCGTCATCGAGCTTGCAACGTTGCTGTCGCCCTCGTGCCTGCCAAGATACCGCAATTGTAGCAGTCGTCGAAGGCAATCTCTCGAAGCCGAGATTCAAGCAACCTGAAGTGTTTGGAGGTGTCAGATACGAAGCCGAGTCACAGACTCGCTTGAGCTGAGGACACGGACGCGCTGCAAAAGCTGCAAGAGAGAACCGCGAGCAAGCGGTGCAGGCCGAGCGAGACGCGAGACACGCGCGACTGCTGGCAAGATGCGGCAACTCATGCTCGGGCAGCGACTTGCGCAGGAACTTGACGTGGAGCTTATGGGTTCAGGTGGCTTCGCGCTGGAGCAGCTCATGGAGCTGGCGGGACTCTCTGTAGCGTGCGCCATTGCGGCGGTGTGGCCGGTCGCGACGCGGCTTTTGGTGGTGTGCGGTCCCGGAAACAACGGAGGGGACGGCCTCGTCGCCGCACGGCACTTGCTTCACTTTGGCTACCATCCTACTGTGTTGTATCCGAAGCCCCCCAAGGATAGCGGGACGGGCATCTTTTACAAGAACTTGCTGACGCAGCTCGAAAAAATTGATGTCCCTGTGCTGGATACTACACCGGAAACACTTTCAAAGGATAACTACGATGTGGTGGTGGACGCAGTGTTTGGCTTTTCTTTTTCTCCAAGTGGTGGTATCCGCGCTCCCTTTGACGTAGTGATGGACCGTATGAAGACGACGGAGCTTCCGATTGCCTCGGTCGACATTCCTTCTGGCTGGGATGTGGAAAAGGGTGACGAGGCAGGTGATGGTCTGCGACCTGCAATGCTGGTCTCGCTGACGGCGCCGAAGCTTTGTGCGGCTCACTTTACGGGAGAACACCACTTCCTGGGAGGCCGCTTTCTGCCTCCAAAAATGCGCGAAAAGTACAACTTGACGGATTTACCTCCTTTTGAAGGCACTGCGCAGTGCGTGCGGCTCGATTCGGACGTGTGTCGTATTTGAGTGCTCTTGGGCTGTAACAGCTAAAGTTGAACGTGATTGCAGATGAGGTCAATCACCATGATCAAGCAAGCAGACATCAGGAAACAATAAAATAGATAGATGTATGCTGTGCCATTCGTTTGTTCGTTATCGATGGAGATTATCGTACTGCCCGAGGCAAGGACTATGAGCCACTCTGGCTGATGGCGAGTCGCCACAGTGACTTGTCAACCCCCTTGACTGATTGAATCAGCGACACACACATTCACACTCCCAAATCGCGAATAGCCGCAATTGTTTGTGACCGACTCTTTGTGACTGGCGGTTCGTGACTGGCCTTTCGAGCAGTCAAAAATCAGCCACATGACAGCGACGAGAATAAAGAATACGAGTGGAGTGGCAACAATTCGAAAAAGTACGACCAGTAAGCGCACTCAAATCAAGACCGGGCGGGAAAGCGCGCTGGCAAGTACAAACTTTACGAAGTACGACTCGAACGAGCGCTCCATTCTGGACAAAACGGGAAAGCGCGCTGGCAAGTACAAACTTCACGAATTACGACTCAAACGAGCGCTCCATTCTGGACAGGGCGGGAAAGCGCGCTGGCAAGTACAAACTTCATGAATTACGACTCGAACGAGCGCTCCATTCTGGATAGGGCGAACGCGAGGAAGACTTCGAAGACGTTCACGACCTCCCGACCTCACGACCACCACGCCAACGAGTGTCGCCGACTATTTTACGTTTTCCTTTTGCGTTGACTGCAGATCGACTTGCGTACCTTGCCACTCCTGTTAAAGCAGTTTGTGCGAGGATTCTTCTAGACTTTAATGGTCCGGCTGCAACATGGAATCGATGGAGTACACATCGTTGCGAGCAAAAGGGCCTTGCTCGCTCGGCCTCCATGACATCTGACTACTTGGCTGGTCACCGACAAGGCAAAAGGGGTGACTCGCCGCCCTTACGAAAAAGCGGAACGAGTTACGTTTTGTGACCACTAGGAGTTACCCTTCACGGTGATGGCTGTTGAATGCTTGGCTCGAGGCCCAAGACCCGAAGCCGAACCCGGGCGTATGCCAGCCTTTGGACTGTGACTGGCAAGCGAAGAGAAGAAGTGCTTAAAAAAGAGGCAATCAAGCAAGCATCAAATCGAAATCAAAAAGAGAAAGATATCAGTGTACCGTGCCATTCGTTCGTTCGCAATCGATGAAGATTATCGTTCGTTCATATATGAGGCCAACTGGCGCGTGCAAGCTAGCTGAATGGCTGGCTGGCTGACAGACTGACTGACTGACAAGCTGAGCTACTAGAAGCTACAGTCATGCCACGTCATATCCTGTCAGGACAGAACCGTGTAAAATGGAGTATGATCGATCATGCCATAGCAGCGCGAAAGCATCGCCAAAAGAGCAGGTGAGCTCGGGCGGCAGAGAAATGGGCGAGAAAATGTGACTCGAGCATGAGCCGGCAGAGCGACTTCCTGTCACCTCGCCTCGTCTCCATCGCCCATTCTTTACACACAAAAAAAGTTGGTGGACGAGACGGCGTTGTCGTCAGTCCAGCTCCACCCCTGAAGCGCAGTTAGAGAAAGAGCGCGCGTTGCTGGTCAGTCAGAATTGACGTGAAAAGAGCAGAGAGTTGGGGGTGGTGGTTGATTGGAAGGAAAAAAAAAATTTAGAGCATGGTGAGAAGGTTCTTCATCTCACCGCCCGTGCTCTCATAGTTTTGAAGGGAAGATCCCCAGTTGGAGCTGGACATTTTGTGCTGGAGCGACTTGGTAGGTCCGCCAAAACTACCCATGTGGGAGTCGACCGAAAAGAGCTGTGCAAAGTCGTTCCCAGAGGACGAGTTGACGCCGCCGACGGATCCCCACGAGTTGTACGCGCGAAGACCTTTTCGTTGTTGTTGTTGTTGCTGCTGCTGCTGTTGGTTGGCCCGATTCAGCGGTGGGGCTTCACCGCCAAGAGACGGGGGGAACTCTGGCATATCATTGTTGCCAATTTGGGCGCTGTTGTTGTTGTTGTTGTTGCTCGAGTTGAAATTGTTGGAGCTGGGGCCGGACTCCATGAGGAATTTGTCGAGCAACATAAAGTTTGGGTCCTGGCGCTGCTGTTGCTGTTGCTGCTGGGAGTATCCTTGCTGGTATCCTTGCTGTTGCTGTTGCTGCGACATGAGGTTGTCGGCACCGGTCTCGTTACCACGAAACATCTCGCCAATGATTTTCTGCGAGTTGGTCCGCGGAAGCGATCCGATATTACCAAAAGAAGATGGGTAAGAGGAAAGTTGTGGGCCATTGTTGCTCGAGCCGTTGTTGGCGCCAGTGTCAAGATTATCGGCGATTCCGGCCATCCAGGAGCTACCGTATTTGCGGAACATGCCCTTTTGCCTGTCGGCGCTCTGTTGCTGGGGTGGCTGGGGCGCCTGTTGCTGGTAGGACGGCTGCTGCGGCTTGAAGGTTTCAATACCAAAGTCGGAAAGATACGACTGGGGAGGCGAGGGTGCGCCATAGACGGGGTTTTGCTGCTGCTGCTGCTGTGGCTGGCTACCGTACATGCCGTTGGGGTTGCCGCGGTTCGGGTTGGAAATAAGCGCGGCCGTGTGCGGGAGCGAGGTGGTGGCGATGGGTTGGATCGGCGCTGGGGGAAGATCAGGGACGTCAATGCGGCCAGACTGGATCTGCTCCTCAATGTTCTCGATTTGCTGTACAATGTCGGGGCGGTTCTGTGTGACCTGAGAAAACCGCTTGCGGACCTGGCCCTTGGAGCGTCCGGGAAGCTGCTTGGAGATCTTGGTCCAGTTGCGACCGAACATCATGGCGGCCTGGACGAGGGTGTTGTCCTCGCTTTCGGTCCATCCACGGCTGCGTGCCTCCTGGCGCTGCAGACTCTGGTAGCGTGTCTTGACCATGTTCTCGGTTCGGCCCTCCATGTTTTTGGAGATGAGGGACCAGCGTCCGCCAAACTGAGCGGCGAGCTCGAGGAGGCAGCGATCTTCGGCTGGGGTCCATGGGCCGCGGTTGATGCTGGGGTCCAGGTTGAGGAACCAGCGCTCACGGCACTGTTTTGCGTTGCGGCCGTGAATCTGCTGCGAAATGGCCTGCCAGTTGACGGAGGAGACGTTGCCTTTTTCGGTAAAGGGCTTGATGAGCTCGAGGAGCTTGACGTCCTCCTCCTTGGTCCACTGGCCCTTGACGAGTCCGGGGCGAAGAGCCTTTTTCCAGCGCTGGAGGCACTGGAGATGGTTACGTCCCTCGATTTCCTCGGCAATGTTGCGCCAGCTCTTTTCGCCGTGCTTGGCGACGGCGGCGCGGAGAGCCTCGTCCTCTGCGGCGGTCCACATGCGCGGCACAACGCCAGGTTTTCGTGCACCGAGGAAGGAGACACGCTGGAACTGGGGTGCGGGGGCGGCATTGTTGTAGGTGCCGTTGGACAGCTGACGCTTGGTCATGCGCTTGCTGTCGGCGTCTGCGGCCGCCGAGGACGAGGCCGAGGACGAGGACGACGACGCTCCGGCGAGGCCGGGGATGCCCGAGATGCTCATGCCCTCGAGCAGAAGGCGACCGGCCTCAGCCATGGTGCTGCTGTTGTTCTTATCACTGCTTCTCCTGCTGCTTGTTGCAGGCCGTGCTCACGTGTGAGCTGCGAGGTGAGTTCGGGGAATGCAAGTGAGGATCCTCTGCAGAAAGTCACGCCGACCCGCGAGGCGGGTTCGGTGTCTATTTTTTTTCGCTTATTGGTGCGCCTGCCTACTGGGATAGGAGGTAAGGCAAAGGAAGCTGCGGAGGATGGATGATGACCTTCTTCGCTTGATGGGTCGAGGCCACCTGGATGTAATCAAACGAAATCGAATCGACTGGCTTGGCTTGGCTTGGCTTGGCTTGGATAAGCTGCTAGTTAGTTAGCAAGGCTGACGCGGCGCCGACCTGGGTGGGCGAGCGATGGACGAAATGAATGAATGTATGAATGCTGCGGCACTGGGTCTCGGCGTCCCGAGGGCACAGAGAGAGGTGGATGGAAGCGCGGACAGAGACCTGCGCTGAGCTCGCCCGAGCTCGGTCGCTCGCTCGCTCGGTCGCTGTGCTCACTGGCTCGGCTCGGGTCGCCGTTCAGAACCTCCGGCGCGCTCGCAAACAAACGGGGAAGGAAGGGGGAGGTCTCTCCCGCTCCGCCTCGCCTCACTGCTACTGCCGCTGCTGGTCTCGGCGGTGCGGGGTGCGTCGCTCTCCGACTGCCAGGCTGCCAGCGTGCGCGTCTGCCTGCCTGCCTCGGCCTGTCTGCCTGCCTGCCTGCGACGGCCCTGCCTGCGGCTGGTTTCGGGTTTGTTGTTCTTTCTCACATTCCTTCTTTCTTTCTTTCTTTCTTTCTTTCTTTCTTTCTTTCTTTCTTTCTTTCATTCTTTCTTTCTTTCTTTCTTTCTTTCTTTCTTTCATTCTTTCTATCTTTTTCCCCTTTTTTCTTTCTTTTTCTTGCTTTCTTTCCAACGGGGTTCGACGCTCCAACCCCGCGCGGCTTCCGCCTCCCACCCGCTTTCTCCGCCGCGTATTCTGCACTTGCGTGGCCAGCTCGCAAGTCGCGCATCGCGCATTCTGCCCTTGGCGCTCTCCTTTCTTTTTCTTTCGCTTCTTTTCATTCGGCCCTCTCCCCTCTCTCTCCCTCTGCCCCGCTCTCCCCCTCTGTCTGCGGTAAGTTCTTGGGTTTTCAGTGCACGACACAGACTGCGCGTCGCGCCGCAGTGCCGGTCGCTGAATCCCTGTTGCCGCGCCCGATTCCGCACTTGCCGCCGCGCCGCGCAAGTGCGCTTTCCGCGTCCCTCAAGTGCGCGGCCGGCCTCGGCGCCGAGGGAACGGAGAAGCCGGCGCGCCCTAGCCGGCCGCTAGGACCCTCTACCGGGCCTCTTCGTGACGGCCGCGCGAGGAAGAGGGGACCAAGGAGGAAGAAGCGGGCCCAGAGGAGGAAGCAGGGAATTCGACAGAGAACAAAAAATTCCTCACGCACCCACTCACAAATGGCAAGCACTCACACATATACTATACTATACGACAAACACGCAGCCAGTGAGCTTTCGAAAACAAAAGAGAGAACGGGGAAAAGAGAAAGAAAAAAAAAAAATAAAAGAAAACGCCAGTCGCCGGCCGCCCTCGCGCCGCAATCCGTCGCCGCGGCGGCCGCCGCTCTCTGCCCCCTTCGCGCCGCGGCTCGCGCGCGGCTGCCGCCCGATCCCGCCGCTCGCGGCCGAGGCCTGGTCTGCCTGCCCTCGCCCAGGCAGGCTTCCGCCGCCCGGCTTCGCTCCGCCGGGCGCGGCTGAATCCGGTTTTCCCCCTTTTTCCCTTCGCCGGGCCCGGCCGCGCCGCCTCTCTCGCCGCCGTTCTTCCCGCGTTCTTTTCCCTCCGCCCTCCTCCGTCCTGCCTCCGTCACGGCGCCAGCGCCGCGCCGGCGGTGGCGGAGAAAGCGCGCCCCGCTCCGCGTGACGGGCCGTACGCCCGCACGCCCGCGCCGCAGCGGGGCCGCCGCGGTCTCGCTGCAGCGCCGGGAGGGAGGCCGGGAGGGAAAGCGCGAAAGCGGGAAAGGGCGGAGGGCGCGAAAGCGGGCGCGGAGGGACCACTCCGCCCGTTAGCCGTCATGATCCCTCCCGTTCAGGCTGTTCGAATCGGCCAGCAGCGAGATGAGCAGAGACACAGGGAAAGAAATAATGTACAAGCAAGCCAAGCCGAGTTGGACTTGCTTCACTTCGAGCAGCCAGCCAGCCAGCCGCCCGCCTTGCGAGGGAGAGGCGCCTGCCGGCCTCTTCGGGCCCAGCCGTGGCCGGAGTTCCCGCCGCGTTCCTCCCTCTGTGCGCCGCTGTGCGTCGGAAACGCGAGCGTATCCCGCGCGTATGGGTCGGCCAGGCAGGCAGGCAGGCTACCGCAGCCCCTTCTCGAGTCGAGGCTAGTTTTCCGAGTCTCATCGAGCAAGGAGTCGCCACCTCCTCCCCCCCGTCCACTCAACCACAGCGTCCCCGCACCTGCGCGCAGTCCTCCCGCGCCTCCGCAGGGACTCGCCCTGCCCGCTCCTTGCTGTATTAATCGAACAGGCAGGGACGCGGCGAGGTCATTCAGTTCGGCGCGAGATTTTCCCGTCTCTGCCTGTGCCGCCTCTGTATTTCTTCTCGGTCGAGGCCCTCCGACGCACAGCCACGTACCGCGCGGGAGCTGCCTGCCTGAGAGCGCTCGCTCGCTCGCTGCGTGCCCGCTCTCCATGCTTGCATGCTGCAGCTGCCTGCAGTCCAGCTAGCTGCTGACGCGGGCGGAAACCGTGGTATCGAAGCGGCCGACCGGCGCATCTGAGGCTTCCCACGGCCGCCTGTGAAGCCCCGCGCGGGAGGCCAACGGACATGCAGCGGCAGCAAGACCCGCTCGTTCATGCCCCGCCGACGTCTCGTACTCGCATGCAAACGCTGCGTCAGGAAGCCTGTCGTGCGGGTTCCCTCTCTCCACTGCGCCGCTATTCATTCTCCTTTCACCCGAGCCGCTTCCCCCCCCCCGTGTGGGGCAAACTTCGCCGGTTAGCCCCCTCTGCGCACACTGAGACCGCCGCTCAAGGCGACCGCTGAACCCCTCTCCGCGGGCGCCATCGTCTGTCCCCACAATTACCGCAGCTCTATCAGCGCTGAATCTTGGCTGGTTCAGCGCGCGGGGGCACAGGCGTCATCCGAGTCGTCCCCTCTTTCTTTCTTTTCACTGTTCTCTCTTGCTTTCTACCTATCTTTGTTCTATATTTTATTTTTTAACTTTGTATTTTACCTCTCTCTTTTTCTCTCTCTCCATTCGTTTCTTTTCGCCGTCTTGGCTTGGTCGCCCGGCCTGCCTTCGACACGAGTCGCCAAGGCGCTTCCCTTGCTGCAGCGGCTGCAGCAAAGATTCTGTCCCGGCTTCGCCTGGCGTGCGCCACGAGCCCTGACCGGCCAGCTGAGAGCACGTCAGTCTTGCTTTCGAGGATCCCCGTCGAAAAGCTGTTTCTTTGTTTTCTTCTTTCCTGTCGGTTCGGTGAATTCGATCGACGATCCGAGCGCTGCAGCGGGGAGGAGGACGCCCAAGAGGCTCTGCACCTTCGCTCGCTCCTTCTCTACCTCTAAAATCTCGGCCGCTGCGCGCTCTCCTCGTGCTGCACCGCGCCGCTCGCCCTCGCCTCCATTGCTCTTGCCGTCGCCTCGGTGCACGAATTCGCAGACGACCGCAGCAGCGCAGCGCAGCGCAGCGCAGCGCAGCGTCTTTCCCGCGAGTCGAGGCCTCGCCGACCTCTCTTCCCTGCGAGCGCACCGCCGGGGGGCTCTCTCTCCCTCTCTCTCTCCCCCGCTCTCTGCGGCTTCGCGGCCGTCGTTAGGTGCGCTCCGCCCGCCCTGCTCAGGCGCGCCGCGCTGACTGCCCGGTCCAGCCGGGTCAGCGGCCAGCTCGCGCCGCACTTGTGTCGGCCGCGCAGACGAGGACGCCTGCCTGCAACGGCGGCGCGGACCTCGCTCGTCCGAATTCGATTTCGAGGGGAAGGAGTAGGGCTGGCTGGCTGGCCTTCCCGCGCACGCCGGGCCAGGCAGGAAGGCTCCAAGCGCCAGGCCCCGGCTGGCACGAAGCTGCAGTCTTCCGCCTCCTCGCCTTCGTCCACTAGACCAGAGCACAGCAAACGAAGCCGTCGCGAGGCGACCTTTACAAGCACGACAGTTCGCTACGCTTCACGCCGCTCTGCTGCACCCTGTCGCATCGTATCACACCTTGCCGCTGCGCCAACTTGGCGTGGCCCGGCTTGGCTTGGCTTGGCTTGGCTTCGCATCGGAACCCATCGCATCGCCTTCCTAGCTTGGCTTCGCGGCCTGGGACGACATGACGTCGAGGCGCTCTCGTCTTCCAGGCCGCAGCCCCCGGGCGCCGCGAACGAAAGTACGGAGAGAGGCCCTCTCAGCTGCCGTTCCATATGGTCGAGACTGCGAGATTCCGCAACCCTGAAAACGCGCACGCACGCACGCACGCACGCACGCACGCGAAGCGACGCATTGCCTTCGATGATGCCTTGCATGGCGTCGCCTTGCCTTGCTTTGCCTTGCAACGCTCTCCGTCCCGTGGACGTCGACTCGTAAGCCGCGGGCATGTGGAGTGCAATTTTTAAAATTGAAAGAGCCCGAGCCCGAGCTCGAGCTCGAGCTCGAGCTGCCATATGCCCGATGATTTCGCTCGCCAACGGAACGATTGTGCTCGAGCGTGACGCGGTGGGGCAACGCAAGCAAGGCCCAGAGACGCGTCCCATTCGTCTCCTTCGCCATTTTCCAAGCCATCGCCACCACCCGCACCAAGATGAAATCCCGACTTCATTTCTCCTGCGGTCAATCTCCACGTCTCGGGCCCTGCATCTCCTGCACGCAAGCCGAGTCGAGTCGAGTCGAGTCGAGTCGAGTCGAGTCGGGTCGAGTCGAGCTTGTCCAAGGAGAATGCTCTCGTGCGTACACCATGGCGGCCGCTGACGCGCCAGGGTGCAGTGTGGTCGACAGTAAGGACATTCAAGCGAGCTGGCTGGTGGCTGACGGCGTCTTTATGGCAGAGAAGGTAGCGGGCGGTGAACGACTTGGCAAAAGTTGGGGTTAGGCCTAACAAGCAAAAAAAGGCAAGAAGGAGAGGAGGAGCTGCGAATGTCGTTCCAATCGCGGATGAATGAATGGCTGGATGGCTGGCGAGAAGCTTTCTCGAGGTCAGCCAGACTTCCTGGCGTCATGATCACGAGAATGAGCGGCCGGCGGCGGAGCCTGGCCGTGTGTGTGGCTCGCCCAGCCGCGCCTGCAACGCAGAAAAGAGCGACATCCAGGCAAGGCACGAAGAGGAGAAATGGCGGCACGAATCCTCAGAATGCGAGCGCCCTTTGCACGACAAACAACTTCCTCCCTCCCCCCTTACGCCCAAAAAGAAGAACAGTGCCTGGCGAATTGACGGCAACCGCCCTGGCTTGACGGATGTCAGGAATGTCTGGCAGAGCTAAGTGCGGAAGGCAGGAGAAGCAACTGCAAGTAAAATTTTCGCGGACCATGGGAAAAAAGGGCGCGCCGTCACCATTCTATTACCGAGAAATCGCATCCCTGGTGACGGCTCTTCCATGGTGGTTCTGGTTCGATCTAAGGGGGATCACAACTAATTAATACTGGTAGCTACCTCCCGCGTGGATGGTGTATACGCGGAAATGTTATGCTCACAACTCTGACGAGGGACGGCAAATGTCGTACCCATTTGGCACATATTTCGTCGCAGTATCCACCAAATAGGCAGAGGCAGGCAACCAGGTCCATGCGAAAAGAAAAGTGTTCAAGATGACCGTGAACAAATCAATGAAGTTGAGCCAACACGACAGGATATGACAGAAAACAGGACGAAAAACCACGCCAAATAGCAAAAGCTCGAACGCTGAGCACTGTATTCATTGTTGTCTTACCCTGGCGGGGAACGCAAACCCGGGCGGGGGACGCAAGCCCTGGCGGGGGACGCAAGCCCTGGCGGGGAACGCAAGCCCTGGCGGGGGACGCAAGCAGCTTGACGATGCAAATGCCGAGAAAAAAAGAGTCGAAAGATTTTCACAAGTCAGATTTCTTCTGGCCTGGCTGACTGACTGACTGACTGACTGACTGACTGACTGACTGACTGACTGGCTGACTGAATCAAGTCGTTCCTCACCTTTAGGTGTCAAGAGTTTTGTCTGTCTGTCTGTCTTGCTTGCTGGCTGCTAAAATAAGCGTGGCCCCCAATCAATGATCATCAACAAGGCTTCGAAAAAAAGAAAAGGTGACAAGTTGTTGTTTGTTTGGTTGTTTGGTCGTAAGCTATTGCGGAGCACGGTACTTCAGAATGAGCTCTTCAATAGCCATGGTGAGCCGCTGCACGCCCTGGAGAATGCCATTGCGATCCGCAACGTCCGAAGGCGTCGAGTTTGCAAAGTCAATGAAACGAATGGCCGCCTTACCGTTCGCGTGCAAAAACAAGAGCGAGGTCCCTACAAGTTCGTACTTGCGAAAAAGCCGCGACTCGCTCAAGGCCTCCTGTACCTTGGAAAGCTCATTGACGAACTGCTCCGCCACATCGAGCGAAAAACCATCCTCGTTGTACAAGTAATGCTCCAGGCGCTCCAAAAATTGAATGCGTGTCTCCACACTACGCGAGTCCGCCTGCGACACGCGATAGTCGCCATGCACCAAGGCCGTCAGACGGAATCCAAGCTCGCGAGAGGTCGTTGTCGCATCCCGGAACGCAAGGTAGTCGCGCTTGCCGAGCTTGCCGTCCGAGAGACTCGCAGGACCATCGCGGTCCCCAACAAGGGTCTCCCAGATCTCCTCCGCCCGACCTGGAGAAAGCTCCGTCTCAAAGGTCGAATACTTGTTGTAGTACTCGGACTTGGGCTCGTTCGGGCAGTCCGACCGAAACGAGCGCAGACCGAGCTTGACATCCATGATGGAGACCGCCTCGTTGGCCATCGGGTCCCTCGACTTTCTACGCACCGACTCTGTAGCGTCAGAAATCACGAGCTCGCGCGGAGAAGTGCTCTCGTTGACACGAATTAACCGCGGCATGACACGTGAAAGACTGTCTGGCGAAGACGCATCCCATGCCTTACGGTAAAAGTCCACCTCCACATCGAATTGCTCCTTCTTGTCCTCGCGCTTGATGATCTCACCGCCCTTGGACGAAATGTTCCCGTGCGCGCCCCCGACTTGCGCTGGAGCCGCGTGGTGCGAAGAGGCAAGGCTCAGACTCGAATTCAGGCAACTGCGCAGGAACTGCACGCCGTGCAGGTATCCATCGTCCACGCCGCCGTCTCGAATAGGAAACACGTGTGCAAAGTCAATCATGCGGACGCGAAGCTCCGGGCGCTCTGCCTTGCCGTCATACACCACAAAGAGCGAGCTGCCGTACATGCGCCACCTGGCCGTTTCTCGCAACATCGACTCAATCTTGTCCAGCTCCTCCACCAGCTGTTCCATCAGTCCATGGCGCACAACCCGGCCGTCAAAGAAGAATTGTTCAATTGCGTTGGTCATCGAGTCCTCCGTGATGCTCATTGCCCAATCTCGCGACGACTTCCACCACTCTTCCGTGCTGCGCCGATACACTTTCATGCCCACAATACGAAAGCCGATCGTCTCCTGGGGCGGATACTTTTTCTTCTCCTTGGCAATCTTTTCGGGCGAGGCCGTCTCGTCGTACGTCTGCTGGCCCATCTTGAGGTCCAGCACGCACGGGCACTCGAGACCGTACGTCATGTTCTCCAGTTTCAGGTACATGGCGTCATGCAGTTTCTCCAGCCCGAGATACTTGGGAATGAAAGCCTTGAGTGGGCTTTCGCTCTCTGACACATCCTTGTAGAACTCGGCCTCTAATTCCCCGCGGCTCTTGCCCTTGCCCGGCTGCGCAGGCTGGAACGGCTTGAGAATCGCCCCGTCCCTCACCAAAATCGGCGGGCCCTTATCCTTCTTGCTTCCATGGCCGCCCACGGCGTCGAGCGCGGCGGGCATGCTCGCGCTCGCCTGCGCGCCGGCGTGCTCCCTGCGCGCCGCCGCCGCGGCTTGCGCCTCCTCGCGCCGCTTCACCACCAGGTACGCGAGCGCGCACGCCCCCGCCGCCACGGCCAGCGCCTTGAGCGCCGCATCGGACGCCATGCTGCGTCGCCGCGACTGCCTCCGCCTCGACCGCCGCTCGGTCTCGCGCTCTCCCGGTGCGCCGCGCACCGTGCCGCCGCCAGCCCCTGCGCGCTCGACGCTGCGCGCTCGCGACGCTGCGCGGAGTCGGACACCCGGTCGGTCGATCGATCGATCGATCAATCAACTCGAAGATGATCGATCGTTGACCAGTTTGGATTCTGGCTCTCGAATACGGAGGTTCGCGTACGTACGTAGTACTACTACCCAGTACTATTCGTGTAGGCCTAGGATCAAGGCCTCCCTCACCTCACGAACAGTATTAAACACCTCAGCCAGCCCAGCTTGGGCGGTGAGGTGGCCCAGGCTCCAGGGCCGACCGAGTGACTGACAGCGAATCGAGAACTGCACCAGCTGGGTGAGTCGTTGCATTGGCGGATGGGCGATCTTTGCAAAGCACGCAATGGGATGCAGGCACGGAAGGAATCTCGGGTGCATTCAGGAAGATTCACGGATTGGGTTTTCTCCCGACTTGATTTGTTTCTTTGGGGGCACATCGCATGGCGGCCACACGGCAGCCCCATGGCAGCTGTGTTCAAGCAGGTATATTTTTTCTAGGTCTATACCTTTCACCCCTGATCATTCATTGGAAAAACTAACATACATGCCAAGTTTGAACATCGTTTTTCAGTTCGGAACGAGTCTCACTTTTTTACCAGAAAAGACTTGGACCTCTCCATTTAAATCTGCCATATCTGCTTTTCATAATGAAGCTTCCCTCACTAAGCGCATCACAGTAGTGGAGAGGGCAAGCAACCAGTGCTACGCTCCACTTCTATATCATTCTTTCACAATGATCGAAAGTTGGCTAATACTCGTCGGGAGGGACGAACGAAGTATTCGCACTGTCGCTCGCGCTTTTGTCGTCGCTAGTCTCAATGTCGGCCTTGGTCGCCAGATTTGTTTTCGACTTGTTCTTGGCCATGTAAACGTCCATATTACCGCGCTCAATGACCGTGCCCGATTGTCCGATGAGCTCATAGATTCGCTCCGAGGGCAGACCTTTCACTTGACGCAACACGGACGAGTCTAAACTGCACAGCCCGCAGGCGACCTCGGTACCGTCGCGCCCCGCAATGACAACTGACTCGAAGGCTGTAAAATTACCCTCTACCGAAACGACGCCCGCCGCGAAAAGCGTGTTGCGACCCTGCACAGCCTGTCGCGCGCCATCATCGACGACAATAGTGCCGCGTCGCTGTAAGCTTCGAATCCAGCGCTTACGCTCACGCGGAGGGTTCTTACTGCGCTCAAAGGTTGTTCCAAAGTCGAAACGTGACGTGTCGGATGCAGACGTGCTCGCCTGCGCAGCTTTGGCGCCACCCTTTTTCGAGCCAGACGTCTTTTCCACCAGCTCCTTTTCCACATACAAAGGTATCCTCGGGCAGTCGTCTGCGTGCATGATGACCGTGCGCACGCCGAGCGAGGTGGCCAGCGAGGCAGCCGTGATTTTTGCTGCCATCCCGCCAGTGCCCCACTCGGACTCATCTCCCGATCCCAATTTGCACATGGCACGAAGCTTGTCAAAGTCGTCGACGAGCTCCAATCGCTTTGCGTTTGGATCTGTACGCGGGTTCGCCGTGTACACGCCGTTCACATCAGTCATGAGAAAGACGAGATCCGCTCCAATCATGTTGCTCACCATGCAGGCGAGTTTGTCATTGTCTGCCTTAATCTCCTGCACGCCGACCGGGTCGTTCTCGTTCACAATGGGAATTGCGCCCATACGGAAAAGCTCCTCAAAGGTATTGCGCGCATTCAGGAACTGCACTCTGTCCAAAAAGTTCTCGTACGTGAGCAGGACCTGTGCGCATTGTAGGCCGAGCGAGGAAAACAGCACATCGTACTTGGCTACGAGATGCACCTGGCCAATGGCAGCCAGCGCCTGCCGCGTCGACAGCTCCGCGGGCCGCTCCTTGAAGCCCACACGCGTGCAGCCGGCGCCGACAGCGCCCGACGAGACCAGCACCACGTCGTGGCCCTGCGCTCGCAGCTTCGACAGCACCTCCACCGTCGTTGCCAAGTGCACGAGCGCCAGCTGCGTGGCGCCGCTCGACCCGGACTGCAGCACGCTCGACGTCCCGATCTTCACTACCACGCGCAGTTTCCCTTGCGCCGCGCCGCTGCTGCCGCCCGCGCTCGCCATCTCGCCCGCCGCGCCTATGCTCGTCGACGAGATCGACCTCGGCTTGGGCTTTCCTTCAAGTCGTCGTCGCCCGAGTGGTGGTCCTCGTCGCCGCTCCCGCCTGCACTGCAAGCGAGCGAGCGAGCGAGCGCACGTGCACTGCCACGCGGAAAGTCGTCCACGCGAGAATGCCTAAGGCGACTGACTGACTGACTGACTTGCGCTGCCCTCCTCGACAGCTTGGTCTCCAAGATGCCTTCGGGTTTGCTTCTGTGCTTGCTTTTTGTCTGCCCGTGCAAGGCGCCTTTTCTCGCGCGAAGGCGCCGGAGATGTGCTTTTGCAATACTGTATGGTGGTATACACGAGACCATCTACTATTGCTGCATCGATGACCGCACAGTGCGGAGGCAAAGCGAGACTTGCCCGGCTCTCCAAACCCGGCCCAGATCCTCGGTCCGAGACGAGAAGCCAGCCGCCCACGGCTGTCTCGACCTCCGTGGTCCGTGCGAGATGTGCTTTTGCGATACTGTATGGTGGTATGTATACGCGAGGCCTACTACTATTGCTGCATCGGACCGCACAGCGCGGAGGCAAAGCAAGACTTGCTCGGATCTCCAAACCTGGCACAGATCCTCGGTCCGAGACGAGAAGCCAGCCGCCCACGGCCGTCTCGACCTCCGTGGTCCCTGCGAGACGGCGAGCGTTGAAGTGAGGCGAACCGATTCCTGTCGTAGGATTCGATCGATGTCAGGCACGCCATGTGGCTGCCTCCAAGGGCCGGCTTGTGCGACGCCGTCGTTGGGATAGGGATAAATAACAACGGCGCAGAGCGAGATCGAGAGCAGCCCGGGAAACCGAGCACCGCGGCAGGAGTCAGGGGAAGCGCGAGCAGCGCGCCTCGGCGCAGAAAATACTTGCGCAAAAGGGAGTGAGACCTGCGCGCACGAGGCGCAAGGGAAAGAAAGAAAGGATGCCCGAGGATGCCGCCATGGACGCGGCCTTCATGAGTGCAGCACAGCGCGCCGGCGGCGTCGAGCCGCTGCTCAAGGCGTTCTTTAGCTTCTTGCACCGTCGTACAGACTTTTACTGTCTCATTCCCCATGATATGGAACAGGCACAGATGGGCTTTCGCGAAGGCGTTGCCAAAACTATGGTACGTTGCTCAGCGGTGTCTTTCGAGAACCTCAGCAGCGCGAGAGAATACTGACGCTCTCCTTGTGCTATCATTAGGTTGTCAACGCCTTCTGCTCGCTCCCTTACAAGAATCTTGATGGGACGCTATACCAAGAAACTTCTTCAAACTCAAAAGCAACCTCGTCGCATCGTGCAAAGGAGACCGCGCCCGTCGCTGCCCGAACTTCATCGAAACCCACGCCAGCTTCGACAGCAGCACCGAGCGCGAAGACCTCTGTACCAGCGCCAGCGCCATCACAGCCATCTTCCCCTCCTTCTCCTCCTCCTCCGTCATTGCCGTCGTCGTCGTCTTCGCCACCGCCTTCAAGCCAGAAAGAAATTGACCAACTCGCAAGCAAATTGCGTGTATCAGAGGATGGCAAGCAAATCCCTCTTGCTGGAAACGGAGGCGTCACTGATCGCTATTACTGGACACAAAACCTTGAAGAGCTCACCATCTATCTCGATATTGCAGCAAATGTCACGTCCAAGCAAATCGAGTGCAAAATTACGCAAAAAGGTCTCTACGTTGCGCGCAAGGACATGAACAAGGTGTTTCTCGAGGGCGACTTCCCTTCGCCCGAGCGTGCCAGAACGGACGAGAGCTTCTGGTCAATTGAGCGCAACAAAGACGCGACATCTTCTACCCTGATCATTTCCCTTGCGAAATCTCGCGAGACGTGGTGGGATGCAATTCTTCAGGGCGAGCCCGAGATCGACACAACCCAAGTCGACTCTACACGTCGTATAGAAGAATATGACGAGGCCACCCAAGCCACAATTCGCAAAGTCATGTTCGATCAAAGGCAAAAGTCACAAGGTCTCCCAACCAGCGACGAACTCGTCAAAGACCAAATCCTTCAGGATGCAAGCCAGCTTCCGGGAAGTCCTTTTTCTTCTTCTTCCTAAGGGGCCATAGGATGGCAGACAGATCGGTGAACTTTGTTTCCCCGCGAGACCCCGGTTGCCCGGCTCTTGCAAATCCACTGCCAAGCTGCGGCAAGTCAACGCTTGCTTCTTCGAACCAGCTCAAGCCAGATTCTAGACCCATCTCCGCGTCAAGCTGAGCGAAGCCAGTCGATTTTCATCGGACGAGTCGAGCTCGACCCTGCTACTCTCCCACTCGAGGACCAGCAATCTTTTC
This sequence comes from Schizochytrium sp. CCTCC M209059, assembly GCA_000818945.1. NCBI lineage: Eukaryota > Bigyra > Thraustochytrida > Thraustochytriidae > Schizochytrium > Schizochytrium sp. CCTCC M209059. Next base: position 420,737 of record KN805395.1, on the reverse strand, counting down.
CCAGAGCAGCCCAAAACGATGCGACACGTCAGTAGGCGAGCCGGTTTCCAAACGAGCAATGCGAAACAGAACCAGTATCGTAGCCAGTCCCCGAACGTTAAATGTATTTTCTCCCAGACCACAGGCGCAGACCACGGGCCCAGCCAGACCACGGGCCTAGCGTGGCCGCCATCATCGCATCTCTCATCGAGTAGTACGGCTTGGGCCTAGCCATTACGCCGATTGTCGCACCCTTTCTCTTTTCTTTCTTGTTCTCTGCTCGTTACACTCTCTCTGCTGCGACACTGCAGTACCGTTTATCGAGCATCTCGGTGCGGCCCGCGAGATCGGGCGTGACAAATTGCACCTCGCCCCAGCGCGCAAAAACGAAGATGGGTAGCCAGTCTTCAAACGACCGCCCTCTCTCATTCGTTTGCACTCGCACTCGCACTCGCACTCGCACTCGCTTGCTCGCCGGTCACGAAACAAGGAAACGCTCATGTATGGTCAATGGCATTCGTGTAACTGTGGGCAACGTTTCGCCCCTGCTAGTCCATCAGCTAAAGTAAACTATAGCCTCAGCAAGCCTGGCGAGCCCAGCTCTTCAAGCTCGCCGAGCTCGGGCGGGTCGATGGGGACGTGCCAAGGGGTCGCCCGGGAAGCATCATGACCAGCCGTGCTAGACCCATCCGCGTGCGGGACGCTCTGATGAGCACAACAGCAAACCAGAGTTTAGTAAACCCCAAACGTCAAAATCCAAAAAGAAAAAAGAAGACCCCAGCTGATTAACATCATGACGATGACCTTGCGTACGATTGCCACTCTGGCGGTCGCGACTGTCGCGATTCTAGGGACCGCAGTCCACGGCCAAGACAACTCTACGGAAGAAGCCATCTATGCACTGGACCTGTGCGACTGCGTTTCCTGCTGCGATATCACCCCAATTGATCTTCGCACATCGAGCTTTTTCACGTACACAGAGCTTGGCCCCGAGGAGGAGACCGATATTCAAGGATCGTCATTTGACCTCGTGCTTGCGCAGAGCATCCCAAGCAAGCTCACACACTACTATGTTTATCCTCTCGGCGCCTCTGCCAATATGAGCTGCGAAGAATCTATGGTGGTTCTTTCAGACCTGAACGATTGGCGCATTGCCATCGGCATGGAAACCTCGGCGGATGGAACGACCTGTGTCGTCAACTGGAACGGAATCTTCAGCACAACGTCCGAATACACGTCCAAGCTTCCCCTCGTCATGTACTTTATGCTCAAGGACCTTGGCGACGTTGTCGGCGAAGACATTCGCATCCTCGTGCAGCGGGACGACTCCAACAAGATCATCACCATCGACGAGCTCGAGGCATCCCCTTTTGAGGTGACGTCATTTTCCACAATGGCCAGCAGCGAAGCAAATGAGTTTTTGACGGCGGTCAATCTCACGCGCAGCGCCTTCGCTGGCTCTGCGTGCACGTACCCACCGTTCATTACCATCACGCTTGGCGAAAGCTGCATTCGCACCGTCGCAGGAACCACCTACGGCGTGGATCAGCACACCTACGTACTCGAGTCGACGCAGGATGACCTCGATCGATGCGCTTCGTCAGTGACGACACAAGGATCCGAGGTCGTTTATAACATGGAGGCAAGCATCGATATGACCGTCCCGAGCGGCTGCGAAGCTCAAGGCTCTGCCATTCCCGACGACCAGCGCACCACAAGCTATGTGGTCCGTACCACCAACACTGTCTCTGGAGAGGACAGCAGCAGCTCGAACAGTGATGGCGCTGCAGTCTCGCAGCTCCAAATGAGCACCAATTCGTACACAACCATTCCTTGCAATGGCCGCGTCTCGCCAATGGGCCAAGTGGAGATCGTTGTGCGTTACGACTCACCCGAGGTCGTTCCCGACAATATGCGCGACCTGCACGAAGATGACGCACGTCTTGATGGCACAGTACTGGTTCGCGATGCAAACATGTCCTCGTGTACGAATACGCTCGGGACGATTGGCGGTGCCTACACCTGTCTCGAGACCTATCGCACGCAAGAATGCCTGCCCATGACCAACTCTATCGAAGAGCGTGGTGGCGAGAACATCACGGTGTGCACTTTTGATCGTCTCGGCTACCTCAACATGGAGGGAACGTACACATTCTCCGACAATTCGACCGACACGGCCAGCCTCGACAATGTTTTGCTTGTGCCGCAAGAGTTTGCTGGGAGCATGTGTTCCGTGCCTGCTGAACAAGAGGATGTGACCACGAGCTTCCCTACCTCGCTCAGTGTGAGTGGCGCGAGTTTGGACGATGAAGTGACAGTGGCCATTTCCTTTGAGAACCTCGACAACGATGCGCGGGTCACGCTCAAGATCCAATCAGTCACGGTTTCGATGGCGGAGGGTACGTACTCGCACACCTTTGCAGTGGAGGACAAGCTGGCCCTCATGTCAATTCCTACCACCGCATACTATACCGACGCGCATTTTTGTCGGTATGAACCTGTCGACGGCGAATGCCGCCCCTTTTACGAGGAGGGCACGGCTCGATGGAACGACTACTGCGAAGCCAACATTGGCACGTTTGGCGTGGCGAATCGGGGTTACAGTGCGTGCGAGCGTATTCCTGCGCGTGCCTCGGATGTCTTTGCCTTCACCCCCAGCAACTGGGTTTTCGGAGAGTTTGATGGCGTGAGCACCACACTGCAGATCAGCATTGTCGCCACCATTGACGATTGCACTACGGAAGAAGTTGCTCGGCGTCGGCTTGTGGAAAGTGACGCCTCTTCATCGCTACAGATCGTGGGTGCAAGCACCTCGTTCGTCATCCAAGGAACCGCTGCTGCCGCGTCCAATGCTGGAGGGCTTGGTACTAAAGGGATTGTAGGTGTAACTGTTGGCATCCTGTGCGCAGTGATTGGGGGAGTTATCCTCATGTGGGTGCGTCGGAGTGTTGCAAAGAAGCCCGCTGTGGCTGGGCGGACAACCGAAAACAACAAACTCCCGGAAGACCCGTCGAATGCTGTCTAAGTTACTCTGTCACATTATCGCCAAAGGGAGTGTACCTGGTGGACGTGTGCACCAAACCTTTTTCAGGGTTGTACGAGACAGTCAAGGTCGTCTGCATGGCTCTCATGGTCTTTCAGATCCTTTCTCTTTCTTTGCAAATGACAAACCATTAAAAAAAATTGTTTTGACAAATGACGATGATATTGGTGATGGGTAATGGATGGATAATGACAATCAAAACATGGGCGACTCGTCAGGACCAGTAATGCTAGAAGCTCATCGTTTCGCGCGCGTTGCGAAAACGGATGAAAAGCTGTCACAGAGAGCGAGAAAGGATCTGACCCTTACACCTTTCGAGGCTAGGCGTTGATTGATTCGCAGCTTGGAATAGGGAGCGGTTTATGCGATACTGTCCGCCGATGCAAGTTTTCCTTTCTTCCCTTCGAGAAAGATGATGAATTCCCTTGCGCTCACGCGGGCAGGCGAACGTTTAAAAAGTTTAGACATAGGCCTTGCCCCGCTGGACGTCAGCGGCTTCCTCAGCATGCGCTGCGGAAACAGCGATTGCAGCGTCCGTTTCGGAAGACTGAAGAGAGCTGGAGCGAAGGCGCCGACGGTTGTAATAAAGAAGAAAGGCAGCAGCGAGAACAGCGCATGTACCCGCGACAGAAAGTCCAATGACCGTGCCAGAGACACCAGCCGAAGGACACGCAGACTCGTCAAGCTCGCATGCCGAGAGCTCGTCACCGCTGCCCCCGGACTGGCGGTAATAGATTTGACCATCAGTGGAAGCGACGCCGCCTGCGGTCGAAGAAATTGTCATGAGCGAAGCACAGCTGCTGTTGCCCTCGTAGAGGCTGTAGCCGTTGCATTCGTCGTCGGACTCGCACATGGCCGCGCAGTCCTCTTCCGTGTAGGCGGAAGACTCGCTAAAGGTGCGGAGAGCCACAGTGGACGAGGGCTTGGTGGTACGCGGAAACGACAGAAAGCCGTACAGACGGGGAAGAGTCGACCTCGTGTATCGCTTGAACAGCTTGACCGGATATGACGACTCTTTGACCTCGTTGTAATTGCTCGTGCCGAGCTTGCGCTTGAGGCAATAGAAAGGGTTCTGGTTAGGGGGCTCGTAGATGCCATAACCTTCGCAAAGGAAGAAGAGAAGGTCGCAGCTTGCCTGAGCGAGGGCCAGACCATCAAAGTTGGGATAGAACGAGACGCACTTGATGTTGTTTGCAGAGCATGATTCGGAGGCATCGACGCCGTACGGCAGCTTGTAGTAGTACGTGCGCGAGGTAAACCACGAGGTGCCAAAGAGGCGTGCTGTGGTCTCCTTGTTCACCAGGAGGCCGTCCGCGGTGGTCACTTCCTCCTCCTCAATGTCTTCCTCTCCCTCCTCCCCCGTCGAGTTGGTCTTCGTGGTAAAGTAAGAGTGCGCATTATAGTAGCCGCCGTCGTCCTCTTCCTCGACGCACCGCACGTATCGTCCTGATTCACATTTCTCCTTGGGGTCGAGGCAGCGTTCCCCGTTGAATGTAAGCTTCTTGTCGCCATCCGCGCCAAGCTTGAGCATCGCCGAGGTCTCCATCTCTCCCGCCGTGGTGCACGGGATCAGCGCGAGCTCCTCTCCGCGCGCCAGACAGACCACGACGGCCAAGACCGTCGCAAGGGCGCCTTGCATCAGCTTCATCGTCCCGTCCCTCTCCGTTGATCACCAAGCCGGCGTGCGCTCGTTGCAGACCAGAGCAGACACGCACGCACGTACGCACGCACGCACGCAGAGCTCTCTCCGGCAGCGGAGCGGCACGCGATACAAGTTTGCTTGGCCCTGGGCTTGCTTGCTTGCTTGCGCCCTCGCTCCTTGCCAGACCAAGCGTGCTTTTCTGCCACTGTGCATGCGCCAAAGGGTCCTGGCCGGCAAGTGCGTGCTCAGCCTGGACCGGACCGCGAGATGGGCGACACGCACCCCCACATCCCCTCCCTATTGAGTAGACCTCGCCCTATTCTTGGCCGCACAAACCCAATGCGGGGACATGTGGGACCCGCACGAATGCCGCACATCGCCGCGCGGCCCGCCGCTCTGGGCCGTGACCCGCTAAGATTTGCGCGGGAGCCATCTTCGGCGCGTCGCGCCCGGCTGCCCGCATACCTCCGACCGCGACAGGGACGCACGGCCCTGTATCGACGGGCTACGCGCGGCCCGCGTACGTCGAGGCGACCGATCACAGCTCCACCACGAAGGCGGGAAAGAATGCGCGGGCCAAGGGCCGGCATTGTACTAAATTTAAATGTACTGCCTGCCCACTGCGGGCGTGTGGGGCTGCACGCGCCGTGAGATTGATTGACGTGGTTGGGACTAGAAACACTGTGCTTCACGGTATTCTACCAATTGAGGCAACTGGCAAGTAATATAGGTCCACTACGTTTGTTTGCGCGTTAGCTACCAAGGCCGGCCAGCGGCGGCCACTGGTGGTTGGCTAGCGGACGATTCCGTTCCTTCGCGCGAGGAACCCGTCTTCGCTCCCTCCCTCCCTCCCTCCTTCCCTCTTGCGTGGCGATGTCGCGAAGGCGCGGCCGCGACCGGGTCAGTGGCGGGCCGGGCGTCGATCTCGGTTGGCCGCCACCATGGCCACTCGTCTTCCCCAAGCTTCCATCTCGCGTCGCCTCACAGTCAAGTCTCTCAATCAAGCGACGACCGACCGACCGAGCGGGAGCTCAAAGTCGCTCGCTTGGCCGCATTACTACTGGCTGGTGATAAGAATACACTGCACTCCAGGCAACTACTAACTAACTATAACTGCAGCGCGCCGTGAACTTTTATTTTCTTTTCCGTTTTGTTTTTATTTTTTTCTATTGGTTTAGGTTGGGTTTAGGAGTGCGTGCGAAGTGTGAAAACCAGCCAAACCAAACAGCCAGCCACATGGATCGCGTGCCGTGCATACGCGACGGACGTGATGCTAAATGTGAGAATGGACGCAGGAAGCCTCTCGCGTCCGTGATCAAGTTCTTTCTCCGTGAGAGATCGTAGGCGCGCAAGCCTGGAATCAAGCCCGCACTGCGCAGCCAGAGATGCCTGGCCGAATGATAGCCTGATCTCTTACTGCCGGCCCGGGCCTGGCCGGGCCTAGCCTGGCTTGGCCAGGCCGGGCCTGGATCGCTAGCTGCCTGTGGCTGGATGCGGCTCAGGTGCCTTCGATTCACCTTTCACGCATCCACATTCGCTCTTGCGCGTGCTTTCATTGTCGTCTCTGCAAAACGCGCGAGAGATGGTTGCAAAGGTGAAGGGTGTGAAGTGATCAGGAGCGCAAGACGTCCACGACAATGTCTTGGTCGTTGACAAGGAGACGCACGAGCTTTTCCTCCTGGCGTGGCTCCGCGGAATCGTCATTCACATTCGTGACGAGCACGGTAAAGTCTGGGTTACTCTTTTGCACCAAATCGGCAGCTTCCTTGCCGGACATCGACAACAAGCCAAAGAGCGACATCTGCGAAGGAAGTTGAACAGGCGCCAATGGAGAAGGCCCGTCGACGGTCTGCAAGTCGGCCAGGTCGCTAGGATCGTAGTCGCTCTGCTTGGTCGAGGGCGTCTCCTTTTGCTCCTGCGTCGGCGCGTTCTTCGGGGGCGCCGAGTCTACGGGGTAGGTGACAACCTTGCTCGGGTCCGACGCCGCCGCCGCCGCCGCCGAAGACGAGCTCTCCGCGGTCGATGTTGCCGAAGAAGCTGCGTTGGCCGCGGCCTCTGCCATATTTTGAGGCGACATCTGGTTCGCCGAGGCACGGAGCTTGGTGAGCATGTGCAATGCTGGATTCGGAGACCGCGCAATATCCTGCGCCGTGACGCCAGCCTGAGAAAAGCCCTTGCGCAGCTGCGTCAGCATCTCGTCAGGGTTGGGCGGCTTGGGTGCAGACCGCAGCGTCGTGGCCGAGGGAACGACGGGAGCGACGAAGCTCGCCGCGGACATGACAAGCGAGCCGAGCCCCCCCACGACGGCATTAAGCGTCTCGGCAGAGGGCCCCACCCTGTTTTGCAGCGTGAGCGCATTCTGCACGCGGTCGCGCACAAATTTGCGCGTATCAGCGTAGCCTTCCGAGTAGTCCGTGAGCATGTAGAGCTCCGAGGCCGCAAAGACGGACCCCACGGCACCGCTACGCATCTCCCATTCGCGCGAGCCCTCACTTTCGTCGGCGGCGCGGCAAATCATATCCGGAATCTTTTGCAGCTTTTGCAACGTCGTCGGGACATTGTCCGGGTGCAGACCCAGGGCCATGGCCTGCGGCCAGCTGCGCATGTACGGAACGGTGTGCTCGAGGCGGTTCATGAGCGCCGCGACCACGAGATCCTCACCGCGGAGACTGCTCTTGTTCTCCTGCAGGAACGACTCGAGCCGCTCATTGCCCTGGTCCATCCAGTACTCGGCGAGCTCGGCGGGGCCGCGCTCAAAGAGTCCGTGCGTGACGGGCGGGAACCCCGCGTCGGCGGCGCCCGCGGCGAGCGCGTCCGAGGTCCACCCTCGACGGTTCACGTGCGCCATGGCGGCCTCCATGATCTTCTTCTTCGGGTCATCGACGCGGCCCGGGCCGCCTGCTTGGCTCTGCGGCTGCTGCTGCGGCGGCGGCTGCGGCGGCGCGGCGCCTCCGGCGGCGCCCGTCGCGTTGTTCTCCGCCGCGCCCTTGGCCGCCGCGCTCGCCTTGGCCTGCGCCTCGCGGTCCAGGCTCAGGCCGCGCCGCGCGACGCCGGCATCGCTGCGCCTCCATGCCGCCGCGGCCGCCGCCTGCGCCGCGAACCTCGTCGCCCGCGCGCCCAGCATCCTCGCGCTCGCAGACACGCACGCACGCACGCTCGCTCGCTCGCTCGCTCGCTCGCTCGCGTCGCGTCGCGCCTCGCGTTCGTGCTCTGCCCGGCAAAGCGCACATTTCTATCTTTTCTTCTCCCTTCACCTCGCGTCGACCCGCCTCGCTTCATTTCCGAGGGCCGCTCTCGATCGCGCACGAGGCGAGGCGAGGCGAGACGAGGCGCCTTCGGGGAAGACGTGCATGCATTTCGTTGCGTGGGGACCGCGTGTGAAGCAGTTCTGACGTTCTCGAAGACAAGGACCACCGGGATGGCCGGCGAAATTGAGGACGTGGGTGCAGAGCTCGATTGTTGGTTGGGGGGCGAGCTCAAGGATGAAGACGGCGAGAAAAGCACTGACTGTGAGCACACCTTGAGAAGCCACAGCTTGCACGATCGTAAAGTTACGAAAAAGAAACGTCTCAGATGGCACAACATTCTTAGTCGAACACCGAATGATCGACAGTGAAAGACAAGAGGACTGATGCGGCTCGACGAAAAAATCTCTTGTGATAATCGAATGTCGTGGAAGATTCCACGATGTTTTGAAAAGCATGCTCTATTTTAATTTTTTTAATCTTTGTGCAAGATACGAAGGCCACCTCGAATGTGGCTCACTCTTGAGTCCATCATACGAGGGTGTATACTTTGAGTCAAGATATGTAGAGAGAAAATGGTGGCTTCAATCCGCAGAGCATACTTTTTTCTGCGATCGTCATCCTGACGACCATCATTACTTTTCCATCGTGAAATGGCCTGCCATGGCCACTGGCACACACATACTGGTACATGAAAAACACTCGCATCATCTCCTGCTCATGAAGATTGCCACAAAGTTTACGACGAACCGAAGAAATCATCAAACAAAGAGGAGAGCTCGGAAGAGCCTGCTTTTGCCCAGGCTTATTTATGCCAATGGCAGTGCTTCTTCCTTGAATAAAACCAAAAAGCAAGGAAAACCACACGGGACGCGCAGAGTCACCCGAGCGAGCAAAGATGACAACGCCGCGCGGCGCGGGACTACCGGCGGGGAAGACAACCCTGCGCGCGCTCTCCAGCAGCGCAACGTCACGGCCCAGTGGACAAGGACGTCTGGGGCGCGTCTTCATGGAGATGAGGTCGAGCTGCCGCGACGACATGGCTGCCTACGCCGCCTGCATCGAGACGGGCATCGAAGACGTGCGAAGAGACAAGTGCGCGGAAGAGTTCAAGGCCCTCAAGGCATGCTACGCGCGAGTCCTGCCCAACGTTCCGTAGACAAGACGTCCTTCGCTCTGGGAGTGAGCAAAGGCTCGCCGTGTAATAGCAGGGAAAGAGGCTGGCTGCCTGTTGAACACTCTCTCTCTACTAATACGGGTTGGGTTTGGCAATAAACGAACACGTGCTGCGCTTGGAGTGCAGCACGGAGTCGCGACAAGCCGTCATAATAGAAATATGAAAAAAAATTGGACAAGCAAGTAAAATCTTTGTTTTTGGCCTTATTTTTTCGTTACGCTCAGGCTCAAACTCAAGTTCAGGTTCAGGCCAGCGATGCCGTGGCGCGAGCCACGTCGTCCGTGGAGGGTGCCTCTCCACTGGTCGTTTCAATCTTGCCTAGACGGTGCAAAGTGTCCGCAACGCCCTTGAGCATATCCACATCGACCTTGGGTGCAAGGGCCCAGGTCACGGAAGCCATCCACTCCGCAGCGGCCTCGGGCTCAATTTTGTAGTGCTCCTTAATGTACGCCAACGACGTCTCTCCACCATTCTTGAAAGAGGCCGCTTGCTCGCGCACAGCATCAAGGACTGCCACGAGATCCGTCTTGCCTGTCGGGCTTGAGAGAAAATCCTCGTGTGCAGCAACAACAAAAAACGGCCAAGGCGTTGGGAATTCGCCGATGCGCTTAAAGGTTCCATCCACTACATACGGGAGCGTCGTGAACTTTTCCCACCTGCGACTCGTCAACAAAAAGAAGAAGTCAGATTCGTATGGACATACAAGTAAGCAAGAAGAAGCTCACGCGAATGTGAATTTCGATGTCATCCTCACCAAGCAAAAGGGATCGAACCAACAACTTACATGAAGACAAGGCTTCCATCTTTGGGAAGCTCCTCGATCGCACCCTTGAGGCCACCAACAACCTGAAATTCCATGCCCTCTTTCGTGTCCCAACCGAGGGACTCGGCAAGCACATAAGACATGAGATGGCTTCCGGACCCGTATCTGCTGATGGCAAACTTGGCCTTGCCTTTCATATCCTTGATGTCCGACTCCGTGCACGATTTCGATCCGGCATGAATGCCCCAGATTGCCGATGATGAGACGTGCACTCCGACCAGCTTTACCTTGGGGTCCGTGTTCATGGCGTGCGCCAAGGCTCCCTCGGTCAGCATGATGGCCACGTCAACCTCTCGAGCCGACAGCGCCTTGCACATATCGCCCGTGCCTCCCGGAAAGTCCGTCCACTTCATGTCGACACCACGTGTCTCAAATGCGCCGCTGCCATCGCCGGTCGTCGTCGTCCTCGTCGGCGTCAGTCCTCCTCGCTTGCCTGCACTCTCGCCCCTTCCCCTCGCAGGCAGCGTCTATCTTTATCAAGCCGTCCTTTCATCCATTCATCCATACATCCATCGTCGCGCCATGCAGGGCAGAAAAACTCACGCATCCTTGGCGAGGTGAAATGGCGCGTTAAAGTGCTCGGGGACGCCGCCTACGCGCACCTGCCGCTGGTCTCCCATCTCCTCTCCGCTCTCCTTCCCGCGCCCAGCTCTTGCTCGCGACGGCAAGACAAGCAGGCTCTCGTCAACGAGTCTAACTCGAGCGAGCGAGAGAGACCGCGGAGTCGACCCGTACAAGGGTCACAAGAGGCACCGACCCGTGCAAGGGTCACCCGTGCCACCGACCCTTGTACGGGTCGCTGCACGTGCTGCTCGGCAGACACCTAAACGCCTGGCGCAAGGGTTACATTACCTCCCGGCGGGGGGTGGGGCGGGCGGGACGAGGTCTTTTGCTGGCGCGAGCACGCGCCGGCACAAGCTCACTCGCCGTCGGAGCTGGACTCCTTGCTTTCCCTTTGCTTTCCCTTCGCTTTGCTTTGCTCTGCTTTGCTGCCGCGTTGGCTGGGTCAAGTCGTGTCAGGAGCGGAGCTCATCAGTAGAGAGGGTGGAGTTCTGGGCGCAAAACGCAACACTCAACACGCAAAACGCAAACGCGGTCGAGCGAGCGCGAAGCTCGCGCAGCGTCCGCTCTGGGCGCGACCCACACGTGGAAGCGCGAGGGAAAGCGTACGCAAAAGAGCGGGGGGAAATGTTGCCCGCCAGCTTGAAGCGGTCCGAGACCGCCCGGCAGGCGGCGCCGACCAAGGTAGCGCACGACTTTGAGAAACAGCGCTTCTCCACCATGACCAGGTGCTTCGTGTGCGACGAGATGATCGAGCACGACGTCTTACGAGGCATCATGGACTACACGACCTCGATTCGCTACGTCTTGGGCGCCAGCAGTCTCGCCGACTACGTGCCCAAGGGCGATGGCTGCACGTGCCGCGTCTGTGGCGTCAGTGTGCACGAGTCATGCGCAAGCCAAATTCAGTCCTCGTGCGTAAGAGTTACGCATAACTTTGAGCTGCGCAGCTGGCCGCCTCTGACAAAGCACTGCTACGCGTGCGGTCTCTCGCTGCAGGGCCTCTTCAATCAGGGCTACCAGTGCACCGAATGCGGCGTCATCTGCCACGCGCTCTGCCGGACCAACGTCAACATTCGGTATTGCGAAGCCGCTCCAGATGTGGACATCTTTGATGGAGATCCAAACAGAGACACACGCATCGAAGGCGAGGGCGATCTCTACGAGTATGTGGGTAATGATCCGGACCGCGTTGCCGAAATCGACGCCGAGCGCTCTTCTTCCGCCCGCTCGGGCACCTCTGCGGCCCAGCGAAACAGCTGGCGGGCAAGCGTCCGTCGTGCCGCCGCCGCAGTCACGGGAGGCGCTCGCGGCTCGGGCAGACATCTACCCAGGCATGAAAATGGAGAGCACGCCCCCCCCGCCGGCGCCGCGCCCATTCAAATCCCATCCTCCCTCAAGGACATGGGCAAGGAGCTGCGCAAGCTTCACACTCAAAGTCAGGGCATCTCCATGGCAGAAGCCGAGCGGTGGAATCGCGAGCAGGTCCCGAGGCTTCGCGTTTTAAAAAAGGAGCTCACCTCTCACAAGAAGAAGCTCAAGGCTGCGCGCGACAAGGTCTCGGCCAAGGTCGACAAGCGCGGCCGGGCGCGCACCATTCACTATCGTACCTTTGCCAAAAAGCTCATCTCCAAGCACATGAAAAAGAAAATGAAAAAGGGCGCCATCGATGACACCGTCAATGAGCTCCTCGAGCTCTACTCTATGCACCGCTGCCGAGAAACCGAACTTCTCGACGAACTCGCGCAAATGCTGCCCCCCGAGGCAGGCCCTGCCATCGAGAAGGAGCGCGAAGAAGGTCCATGCAGACCGAATGGCAAGCTCGAAAAGTCGCTCGAGGACCTCGACAAGCTGCGCAAGCAGGTGCAAGTCGCCACGCAGTCTCTCGAGGCCGTGCGTCGCGAGCTTTACTTTCCGCGCTGGCGCCACTGGTTTCTGCGCGTTGGCCTTGAAGGCACGTATGCCGCTCTCGGGGCGCTTTGGCTCGAGCAATTCCAAGGAAGCATTGCTATTCGCTTTGCAATGCTTCCCGCATCGGAAAAGGCGGGCGCTAAACTTGTCCCGACCGTGGTGATCGCATTGGGTGGCTATGACACTGAATACGATTTTGACGAAATGGGCACGAGCAATCGCGCAGCTCGCCATCGACAAAAGGTAAGCGAGGCGGGCATGTCTCTCGTGGCACGCGTCGAGCAGCTCTCCGTCAGCGGCAGCTCGCTACCCATGTCCATCATGCTCGATCAGCTCTCGCTCGATCTCGAGTTCTATCTCAACATTGAGATGGAGTACGTGTCCTCGCGCAAAAAGAACATCCTCGGCTCGTGGCAACTCAAGCCCAACGCATTCTCGCTCAAATTCAAGCGATTCGGTCTCAATTTTAAAGGTGGCTCTGTAAGCGTTCCCGATGCGCTCTTGCGCACCGTCGTGAAAAATCTTCTCGTCAGTGCCGCAAAACAGTCTGTCAAAGCCGCGCTGCCTCCCGAGTTCGGAGAGTATATGCACTTTATGCACAAGCACACGCCGACAAATATGCGTACTGATGTGGGTGGCGCCAACAACGACAAGCACGCTGGCCAGGCTTCCAATGACCAGCTCCGCTACCATGGGCGTATCGACGTCAACGCAGAGATCGACCTCGAGACCCTTGACCATGTCATGGAGAGCTCTGAAGTCAAGCCGCCACCCAAGCCGCGAGGAATCATGTCCGGCGCGATGCGCGGGGCCACGCGAGCCGTCATGGCCGCAGCCGGTGTCACATCCGGACCCGCGCGTCATGCCTACAAGGACGAACCCGTGCAGACGCGGGTGGAGCGCGCGCTTGGGCTCGACGCGTACCAAATCGATCTCTTCATTCGCGCCCAACAGGAACTCGGACTCACCCACAATGCTCTCTTTCCCGAGGACTCGCTCACCGAGCTGGGTCTCAAGGCCATTTACTCTGTGCGAGACGACCCATCCGTCACCGCTGAAGCCGCAAACCGCATTGGCCTCCGTTATCTCAACGGAGACCTTTTGTCCACCGAGGTCCCGCTCAAGACTATTCTTGACATTGTGCAGTATGTGCTCACGTACTTTGGACCCACCGCGCGCAAAAATCCGCACACGCCCCGGATTCTCGCGCTTTGGCAGGGAGCCCTCGACAAGACCTTGCGAAAGATGCTGCAGAGCAACTCGTTCCGCGCCCACCATGACGACGAGCAGGTCGGGTCGACGCGCTCCATTCGCTCACGCTCTACCAATGACGATAGCGACCGACGCGTGCGCCGTATCATCATTGCTGACTTTATCGATCGCGTGCTCAAGCTGGCGCGACGGCGCATCATCACCCGGATTGAAATGCTGCACTGGGACGCGGCCCTTGGCGTTAGCAGCATGCAAAAAGTCGCCCGTGACAAGATGCTTCAGGCCGCTGCGAACTCGCGTGGCGGAAACGCAATGGTCTTCCAGATGAAGTCGTCCGGACGTGACGAAGTCAATGTCGAAGCCGATGACGGCCTCGATGGCGACGACGACGACGATGAACGCAACACTGGCGCAAATACTAACTCCATGCACCTCGACTCCCTCCGCGGCATGCTCCGTACAGCGGGCGTAACATCGCATGGCTTCGCCGATGATGAAGACGACGATGACGATGATGAAGACTTGGGCGTGGAGGGTTTGCTCGAAGGGGTCGAAGACCCTCAGCGCAATGCCCCGTCCATCGAGGAGCTCCCCTTTGGGGAGAAGCAGCGCATCAAAGAAGCGCAGATTCACGCTCGATTCGACCAGCAGGCGCAATACCTTGACTTTGTTCGACAAAAGCTCTTGCGGGAAATGGTATTTACGGTGGCAGCTTCTGCGGGCCAGGGCAAGTTCAATCTGGAGATCACTGACGGTGAGCTGGTCGCCCCCGTCGACTTTGCTGTCCTCCTTGGAGGTGCTGTCTTCTCCAATCGCTCTCGCGTCAACAACTGGCCTTGGCGCCGCATGGTCCGCGTTGAAAAGGATGGCCACGTTCATCTCGCCATTGTCCAAATCTTGGACCGTGGTGACGGTCCAGGCACAGAGACATATACTGACCCCGACGATGAGGACGGAATTCACCTGCTGCACAGTGGCCTGAGGACCCATTTGCAAAGTGCAGGACACCCGCTTCGCGATATCATGCACCTCTCGATTTTGCCCGAGAAGCCCTGCACCTCGTGGTCGGATGCGGGACAGGTTTCCTTTTCCTGGAATGGGGATAGTGACTTACGTTTTAGCGCGCACATGGATCGATTCCGCGCACACGGCGGACTGCCCACGCTGCACAAGTTTTCGAGCGACATTTTGGATTGGTCTTTGCGGGCTGTCACAGACCCACGACTCGAAGAAATTTCTCGCTTTGCTCTTAGTGTCCTGATTCGCTACGCAACGCTCAACACCTTTGATGGTGGAATTTGGACAAATTTCCAGATGGAGTCAACGGAGAACGATCTTTTTCTGCGTGCCTCGATCCCCGAGCGCGCCCGCTCCGCTGTCTCGCTTGATTTGCAGCACGACTTTATGGACTTCACCGACGACATCTCGCACTTCATCGAGTTCTATCGCACAGATCCTGTCGATCTGGGCAACCTTACGCGCTCCGTGAGTTAATGCAAGATTTTTATTTTTTTTGGGGGGGGGGGGGGGGGGGAGGGGAGAAG
>KN805395.1:312137-405419 GCA_000818945.1 Schizochytrium sp. CCTCC M209059 | reverse complement strand
AGGGGGAGAGGGGAAAAGGGAGAGAGGAAAAGGATATACGGCGGTGAGACCTGGTTGCCGCACCGACGTTCGTTCGTTCATTCGTTCGTTCGTTCGTTTTGGTTTTGCTTGGCCTAGTGAAAGGCTGAAATCTTTTATAAATACCGACACGCATACATACACAAGACACAAGGTTCATCAAGCTCGATAGTGTCTAGCCCGGACATAAAATCATGGTACGTATTTGGTTTCATTGATGTATATACTACACATACTCCTACACGGTCTACCTTCCAGTCTTTTTCAGATATTGTAATTTCGCAACGATGCGTGCCGCGCCCTCCGGCCCAGCGGCGACCTCGTACTTGAGTGTCAGCTCGTCCTTGGAGCTCTCGAGGCTACCGCTGCCAGCGAGTCCTTCCCCAGGGGCTTTCCAGCGGATCTCCACACAGCGAGCATCGTCAGGGTCAATGCGAAAACTCTTGACGTCGGCAATGTCGCGCTCGGCACGCTTAACGGTGTCCTTAGAAAGCATGTTCTTGCCAAGATCCTTGTCCTGCTTTTTGTTGTACACCTTTTGATGGTCAATGCCAAGAACGCGACGCTGTCGCTTGCCCCATTTGTTTGTCTTGATGACGTCCCACTCTTCATAGTGGCGGGCCGTTTGATCATTAAAGAGAACATTGTCAGGATTGAAGCGGTGCGGGGCTGGTCGACGCGCAGGATTGGCGGCTTCTGTGGCATCATCGTCGTCGTCATGGATGGCAGCCGAGCTCCCGCGGTCGCGATGGTGAAAGTCCGGCTCGATTCGATCGCTCACAGAATCCTGCGATGGTGCGTCGGCGTACTGACGGCGCGAGAGCTCGAGGTGGCGAATGTTGGCTGCGTAAAGGTCTGTTTTCATACCAATCTGACAGGATGCGAAGCCTAGGGCTGCTCGCTCCTCTTCAGATACGGTAAAGAGGTACTCCTCCGTAAAAAGTGGTAGTCGCTGCTTTGTTTGAATGATGCGAAGCACCTCGACTGCAGTCATGCCTGGAGTGCTCTTGATCGAGGTCTGGAAGCCATTTTCTGGAAGCGTTATTTTGACCAGCCGGGCGCTCTGCTTGTTGAGGAGCTCATCGACCTTGTCAAAGGCTCCAGGTTCGGATGCATCCCCTGTCTCTTGCGCGTCTGACAAATTGTCGAGATCGACGTCGGCGCCAGCTTTGGGGCAAATGCAAAACTCTGGCTCATCACCATCCCCAAAGTTTTCAACGTCCATATCTCCATCGCATGCGGGAAGATCGATTTCCGGCAAGCCATCCTCATCGTGCATCCGGAGCTCATACTTGCTCGCGTCGGGGTAAAGCCGGGCATTGCGACCGCCTCCAGCACGCCGGTCTTCGTCGAGCAGAGCTTGAACTACGTCCGAAACCTTTGCATGGAGTGGAACCGTGAGGTGAACCGGCGTCTGATCTGGCAAGTACACGAGCACCGGGCGGCCGGCAGTCCCGGCCGCACGGTTGACGGTGCGCGTTGCGCCAGCGCCATTTGCACCGCCAAAGATGTTCGAGAGACCACTTCTGGATACGATGTCACCGCCGTTCGTTTCACCAGAGGGCGCGTGGTTTCCTTCCTCTTCAACGGGGACAACGTCAAAGTGAATCTCTGTCGTCGTCTCATGGTCATCGTCGGCGCGTTCGGTTTGTGCGCGCCGCAAGACGCTTTTGTTTCCTCGTTCACGCCAGGTTGTGAAAGAGAGCTCGCTCTCGCTGTCATCTCGCAGGTCGTCGTCGTCTTCGAGCGTAAAGGTATGATCAGGTGGAGACGACGCAAAGAGTCTGGCCACGACAGGATCCGACCCAAAGAGTCCTCCTCGCTCCTGGCCAGAATCAAGGCCCGAAGGGTTCACAGAGACTCTCGAGGATTGTCCGCGTTTGAGTGTAGACGCTCTATTTTGAACTTTGGTGCTGTTCGGGCCCTCGGACACGGACAGGGCGCTCGGGTTGTGGAGCTCGGTTGCGGCCAAGGTCAACATGCGCTCGGACCGCACGAGGCTAACCTTGTCTTCTAACTCGGCAACCTCAGAGAAGTGCATCGTGGTGCTAGCGTGTGTCGGCCAGATCCCGCCGCCCTGGCTGCTATCGTCTCTGCCACCTCCCCCGCCTCTCTTGCCGCCGTCAAAATCAGACGCTGTCGTCGTCGTCGTCGTCGACGTTGTTGCCCCCAAGGGCAACGCAGTTTTTAATGTTCTGCAGGTGTTCCGCTCTCGTTCGTTGAACTTCGCTGGCAAGTGAAGTGAAGGATTAAACTAGGAGGCGAGTGAACAAGCAAGAGTGATTAGATTGCATTGAACGTGACGGGTGACGAGACGTTCATCAGATATTTGTGAAGTTGAGAAAAGGACGAGAAATGTGTTGAGAAAGAGGAACAGGTCGATCTTTACTTTATTGTGCATCGTACTTTTCGGCAAACGTCGTAGGCCCAAAACGAAATTAAAAGTAGCTAAGTGGATCGATTTTCTGGGAATAGAGGATATCCCGTAGCATAGGAACCTCGCAAGAAGCGATCAAGATATTGTCAGGCAGGAAAAGTAAAATGCAAACCAAAAAGAGAGCTTGACTTGATGACGTCATTCCTTTTTCAATTTTTCTGAAAAAGTAAAGCAGCATTGGCAAAGAAAATACCGTAGGATGCCACATTGATGTACGAAATGGCTGTTCAGACAGAGCAGGGAGGGCAAGCAGAGAAAAAGGGGCACGAGGCAGACAGTACGTTTATGCGCACGAGTATATATACCCATTCGCACGCACACGCGCACGCGCACGCGCACGCGCAAAGCTATTCGTTCAATCACCCCGTCATGCGCCAGTAGCTAGGGTCCGACGGAGGCTGCGCTGCAGATTCGTGATGGTGGTTCGGGTGAAGATGCGCGGACTGTTGCTGAAGATGGTGGTGGTGGCGCATGATGAGGCCGTCGTCGTGATGGCCATTTGTGCGAGACCGAGAATGCCGACGGTGCGCCACATCGTCTTCCTCGTCGTCGTCTTCCTCGTCGTCATCATTGTTGTTGCCTGTGGCCAAGGCGTTCGCGTTGGCCATGTACGAGAGACGATTCTTGATCATTTCCTTTTCACGGTCGTAACGCTCCTTGTCCTCGCGCGCGAGAATGTCGTACTTTTCGCGTCCAGTACTGTCGAGCGCGCGCCACATTTGCCCGACGCGCGTGGCGACCTCTCCAAAGCTTAACTTGGGAAACTGAGTCGAGATGATGGGACGCTGCTCGATGACAAAGTAGGTGTATGCCGAGAGCGGGTTCTTGGGACCGGTCTTTTTGCGTTTCTTGGACTTATTCTCTTGGGCGGCCTCTTGTGCCTCGTTGTTGAGCATCTGGGTCCAATTGATCATTTCGTTTTCGTAGCGAGCTTTGTCTTGTTCGGCCTTTTGGTTGTAGACCTTGCGGTCATCTTCGCTGAGCTGATGCCACATCCTGCCAACGGCGATGGCCACTTCGCGAAAGCTCATGCTCGGGTTTGCGGCGGCGACGTCTTTTCGCACGTCCATGATATAATACGTGTATGCGGAGAGCGGGTTCTTGGGCGCGCCCTTTCGTTTCTTTCGTCGCTGACGATCGTCCTCGGGCGGCTCGACGAGTGAACGAATTTTCCACTCATCCTTTTCGATGTCCTGTGCAAGCGCAAATAGTTGTGATGGGCGAGAGGCCATTCGTTCCACATAGAGAGAGAGAGAGTGTGTGTGTGTGGAAGATATATGAATGAGGTAAACGCATGCATACCAAACGAGGTTCGCGTCCGTTAGTCAATCTGTGATGGGCAACGAGTCGAGTCGAGTTTGCGTTCGTTTTGCTGGTTTCTGGCTTTTTCTACTCGAGTCCATGGCGTAATTTATTTGGAAACTTACATATCGCCTCTTGTCCTGGTCGGCGAGTTGCTGGTACTTTTGGCGGTGTTCCTCGGGGAGCTCGCGCCACATGAGACCAACGCGCTGCGCAACCTCCTGGAATCCCAATTCCGGGAACTTTTTGCTTACGGAGTTGCGAACCTCTACGACGAAGAGCGTGTACGCGCTGAGCGGCTTTTTCGGGCCGGACCGCGGCTTCCTGGGTCTCCCGCCGGGCATTTTGACGGCTTCGAGAGGACGGCGGTCGTTGGCCGGAACCGAGCAACAGCACGCTTCGGCGACTTACGCGCTTGGATTTCCCTATTTGAGAGGGAAAAAACAAAAAAAAAAACAATGTCTGTGCGATAGAGAGACTGGCACGCGTCTTGCACTGCGTCGCGGCAGGTTTCTCCGCCCGCCTCCTCGCGCCTTCCAGCGCCTCTCCGCGCGCGCACGTACGCACGCAAGACGCCCTTGCTTGCAGAGCAAGCTTACGAGGCGCTTGCTGGCCGGCGGGTGGAATGAGTGAATGGGTGGGTCTTCAAACTGCTTCGTCGAGCGGGTCGCCCGTGCCCTGCCTGCGCGGCCGCGATGGGGCCCGCTTCCGTCTGATTCCGCACCGCGTCGCGCGGCCGAGCCAGCGCGCGGCCGAGCACACGAGAGCGCGCGCGCGAGAGAGCGAGCGAGCGAGCGAGCGAGCGAGGTCTTCGCGGGCTCCGGATCGGGAAATGAGCGCTCCTCCTCCTTCCTTTCTACCGTCAAAAGCAAGGAGGCGCGAGCTCCACCTCAACTGCGACTTTTCGCGGCACATTTGTAGAGGAACGCTTCTCTTGCGCAGACAGCGACCTCTCCGTGAGGGAAAAAACACCATAGCCCCTTGCTAGATATTATCGGTAAGGGATGGCTCATAAGAAGAACGGCTCTGGTGTGGGGCATGTGCGGGGAGGCGTTGCGTGAATAGGGCAAGATGTGGGGCAAGTAAGGCTACGTTAATGATGCTCTGTGTGGGGGACGGTGGGAAAGGCCAGCTCACTGTGGCCATGTGGCCACGTTGGGTTCTTGCAGGGCCCACGTAGGGGTGTGGGAGAGTTGCATCGTTCCGTCTGGGATGTGGGGAACGCTGCAGCAGCCTGAAGGAGCCCAGGTGGCTTGGCAATAACGTGCACAGGATCATGTATGGCATTCCTTTTTTGAGCAGGGCAGGCCAGGGCAGGGCAGAGCAGAGACGGAGCCTCCTTAAGCTGGCTGGCATTGTGGTACGTACCTTTCGTGGTCACGAGTCGGCCACTTCCTTTTGCTGACTGACCGGCTTTTGACAGTCATCATGGCCAGCCGCCATGGCTCGCATTCAGGCCAATGCAGATGGCGAGCGACAGGTATACATACCATCGTGGACAGCACCAGTGCAAACAGCCAGATAGCCTGTGAAAGCTACTTTTATTGACTTATCCCAATCACATGGTCGGTCGGAGAAGAGCGAGGAGAGCTCTTTGCCGCTCTGCTGTTTGGATCATTGCAAGCGCCCGAAACTCGAGACCCCCTCGGCTACGGTCGCTGATGCATCGGATAGCCTCGCTGGCTGCCTGCAGCAGGCTGCCAGCTTGCCTGGCTGATCAGCCTTTCGGCCTTGCGTTCCATCTCCTCGAAACTCCACTTTATCGCTCTTTCCATTTCCACTTCGCGCCGCAACATCATCGCCCACGGTCTCGCTCTCGGTCTCAGCGAGATTCCCCGCTCGTCCGTGCATGCTCATGGGTGCGTCAACCCCCCGACTGTCCGTCCTGGCTGACCTTTCTTCTCGCCCGGTCACCCTCGTGCACCATATTTACTGTTACACCAACCAATATCATACCATACTCCAGTCTCTGCCGAACCCGCCGCTCCGGCATCACAACTGGCCTCTTCTTTCTGGCGCGTTCAAAGTTTCCTCCGGAAAACTCGCCGCCGTGGCCGCGCTTGCAGCTCTTCGTTTCCCCTTCATCCACCACGCACGGCCTCAACCCCATGACACGTCCCGACCAGGCTCTGACGGTCATGATGCGCTGATCACCCTCTGTCGCCTACCATCGCTGATCAGGCTCAGGCAACAGCGTTTCGGCGGCGTCCTTGGCTTCGGGCCGTGGCCCTTCTCCGCCGGCGCCTCTTGGAATGAACGCAACAATGAACGACTTCAGGAACGAAGCCCGCGATCACCATCATGATCATGGCCGTGGCCATAACATTTCGTGCCTGTGGCTGTCGCGCGACAGTGAGTTATAACCCTGCATGCTCGCATTGCCCTTCTACTACATTGCTTTGCTTTGGCTTTGCTTTGCTTTGCTTTGCTTTGCTTTGCTTTGCTTCGCTTCGCTTTACATCCCACGCTCTTCTCGCGCGCGTCTGAACTCCACTCGCGCGTGAACCCGCCTCGCCTGGCCTTGCTCGCGTTCGCGTTCGCGCCGCAGTTCCGCTTCGCTGCGCATCGCAAGCAAGCCCGGTTCGCGTTGGCAATTTCGAGCGAGGCGCTCCGCTCCTCGTCCCCGTCTTCGGCGTCCGAGTCGGCCCTGCCTCCGCAGCCATCATCGCCCCGTCCTTCATCATCCCGGCTCGGCCTCGTCGCCTCCCGTCCCGACCTCCGCCGCGAGAAGAGCAACTGCGACGACGACATCATCATCGCCGACAACGCCCCCGACTACAGCACCGCCATCGACAGCATCACCAACCACGACGTCTTCGTCGACCACATCAACATCAACGACTCGACGTGGCGGAGCTCGAGATCCGAGGCGCGAAGCTCTGCGGCGCCGAGCGAGCCTGCTTGCTTGCTAGCTAGTACTACTACTGCAGCAGGCGGAGCGAGCTGAGCAGGGAAGGCGAGGCTGATCGAGGCAAACAATGATCGCGAGGCTGGGCACGACGAGGACGCCGAGCGCCGCGCGCGGAATGAACAGACTGCAAACCCTGGTGAACCACTTGTGCGGAGGAGGCCCCGAGAAGAGCGGCAGCGGCAGAGCAGCAGCAGACCAGCTGCGCAAGCGAGGAGCGGCAGCCATGTCGACCTCGGCGGATAGCGGAGACCACTACGACCTCGTCTGCGTGGGAGGCGGCAACTCGGCGGGGTACCTGGCCAAGACGCTCGTGGACCTCGACTGGGCCGAGGGCAAAAAGGTTGCCATCGTCAGCGGTGAGCCCGTGGCACCCTACGAGCGTCCGGCCCTCTCCAAGGCCTTCCTCCACCCGCCCGGCGCCAAGGTCCGCGCCCGCCTCCCCGGCTTCCACACCAGCGTCGGCGGCGGCGGCGACCGCCAGACGCCCGAATGGTACGACGAGCACAAGATCGACCTCATGCTCTCTACCATGGCCGTCTCCCTCGACGCCGATGCCGGCAAGCTCACCGTGCAAGGCGCCGGTCAGAGCGAGCGCGCCATCTCCTTTGACAAGCTCGTCCTCGCCACAGGCGCCAAGGCTCTTACGCCCGCCGACATCAAGACCGAAAACCCGGACCTCGGCAACGTCTTCACTATTCGCGAGGAGGCCGAGGCCCTCGAGATGGTTGAGACCCTTGAGGCCAACCAGAACAAATTCAAGGACATTATCATTGTCGGCGGCGGCTACATTGGCATGGAGACCGCCGCAGCCTTTTCCGGCTGGGGATTCAACGTGACCATGGCCTTTCCAGAAAAGCACCTCATGCAGCGTCTCTTCCCCGAGTCCGTCGCCGAGGTCTTTGAGAACTACTTTTCCGCCAAGGGCATCAAGCTCATGAAGGAATCCATGGTCACGGGCCTCGTTCCTAGCGAGAGCGATAGCTCTGCCGTCGGCGGCGTCAAGCTCAAGTCCGGAGACGTTGTTAACGCTGACGCCGTCATCTTTGGCGTTGGCTCCCGCATCGACACCAGTCTTGCGGAGTCCGCCGTCGAGCTTGGCGAGGGCCGCACCGGCGGCTACGCCGTTGATGACTCGATGCGCACCAGCAACGACAAAATTTACGCCATTGGCGATGTCGCGGCTCTCAACGGCAAGAACCGCTATGAGCACGTCGATTATTGCCGCAAGAGCGCTGCACAGGCCGCCACGGCGATCGCCGAGGGCCGCAACATGCCCAAGATGGACTATCTTCCCTACTTTTACTCGCGTCTCTTCGAGTACACGGAAACCCCGCTCATCTTCCAGTTCTACGGAGACTCTTCCACTGACGGCGCCAGCATCGAGGTCTTTGGCAACGTCGACGCCGCCATGGAGACCTCCGGTAACGACAAGGTCCCTGGCTTTGGCGCGGCCTGGGTGGACGCATCTACGCAAACGGTGCGCGGCCTCATGTACTGCAATGGTACTCCCGAGCAGTACGATGCGGCCAAGAACGCTGTGCTCACGAGCGCCAAGTTCTCTCCCACCATGCTCGACTAATTTCGCGGCATGGCATGCCGCAGCATTCCAATCTCACAAAGTCCTGAGAGTCAAGCCCCCATCAAGTGCATCTCACCCATCATGCACAGAGCGAAACTCGTTGGTTGCTGAAGATAATTCATATCAAACAATATCATCTTACGCGGACGCTCGCTCACTGTTGCATGTCTTGTATTTGTTCTCGTGGGAAAATCAAATCTAAAAAAAGAGTATGCGATGCAAACATAACTGCTTAGCATCGTTCTTTTCCCCCCAATAGGTCATTTTGGTGCATATGCATCACAGCTGCGTTCTAGGAAACACGATTTTACTCATTGAGTGCTGCAGCCTTGGCATCGTTTTGGAGACTGTCCTCGGCCTCTTCTTGCTCTTCGGCGCCCGGGTCCCGCGGCTCCAGATCCTCGCCGTACTGCGTGGCAGCATCGATGTGGGCCATGAGGTATTCAAAGCTAGACTCACTCGTGATGTCGAGCGGAATAAAGTTTACCAAGTTGTAGTTGTCAAGGACCTCGCAAATGGATTCGCTCAGTTCGCGAAGCTTGGGAGCCACCGTGTTTTCTTCCAGCGCAGCTCGTAGCATATGCGTGCCTGGGTTAAAGTACTCGGGGTCATCGACGTTGAGAAACTCATCATCATCCTCCTCGTCCGCACCCGCGCCATTCTTTTCGGCAGCGCCGTCCTCGTCGCCCAAGGCGTACGCCAGGTCTGCATTGTCGCCAGATGTGGCCGCATCGTCATCGTCGTTGTCATCGTTTCCAAAGTCGTCATCATCGTGCTGACCAAGCTGCTTGAGTCGCTCTTCCTCCTCCTCGAGCGCCTTGAGTCGCGCAAGGGCGCCTTGCGTGCCAGTAGCCTCATCAAAGTGATATCCAATGGTGTTTACACCTGCTCGAGGCCGGCGACGACGTCCGCCGCCCAAAGTTTCTTTCTTCAAATCGCACTTGGTCACTACGTTGACGGCAGCGGCCTGCAGATTCAGCATTGAGGTCAGCGCCAAGAGCGCGCCCGAAATGAACTTGGAGGTGTCGTCGATGAAAAGCGCATCAATGACGTGCACGACGCACACGTGAAAGTTCCACGACTGCAGACGCTCCACCAGTGTTCGGAGCACAGGAATGTGCGTATACAGCTCGATCTGTCCGGGGCAGTCGAAAATAAAGTACTCGTCATCTGATCCGCCCACGGCATCAATCTCGCCCTTGAGCCATTCCATATTATCGACGAGGTGCTCCATGCAGAAAACGAGCGCGCCATTGGGGCCAAAGTCCAGCTCCTCAAGGACGTCGCTTACGCTGATGAGGTCGCGAACATCGGCATCAAAAGGCTGCTTCTCCTCCTGCTCCTCGGTGCGCTCTTGGCCCGGATCCAGGTTGACGACGAGCGCCGGCAGCCGCGTAGCGTTGGCGCCAAGGTAGTTTTGCACCGCAAAGCAGTACGTGGACTTGCCCGACCCGGCCGGGCCAACGACGACCTGCGCGTATCGTCCCTGTAGCAGTCACCATCGCGCGCGAGTGCAAGCGGCCACGCTCGCGGGTGCGTCAGTCATCTTCGCTCGCTTGGCGTAGCCTAGCCACCAACACCACCACCACCACCACCACCACTACTTGTGTGCCACGACTCTGTCCCATTGTGCTGGTTCTCTGCTCAGGAAAGAGCTTGCTGCGACGGACCGCCCTTCTGGCGGGGTTTGCGAGCACCGCGCGCCCGCCTGACCTGACTCGCGCCCGATCGCTCCTTTTCACGTACCATCCTTGATTGAAGCTGTTCTGACTTTGCGGTTTTGCGATGATGCTGGATTTGGTGATGATGATGATGATGATGATGATGATGGGCACCAACCAGATCGATGAATGAGCCACGAGCCTCACACAAACAACCTGAAACGAGAAAAATACGCAGGGGAATTTAATTTCTTTGTTTTCTTGTTATTTTACAAAAAGCCAACAGAGAGCTTGGCATCGAGAATCAACCTTGGCCGAAAGTGCTTCATAGACGTTGCCGCTTTGCACGCTGACCTTGCGGTGGTGCATTGCCTTTTTGAAGCTGATCAGAGACGGCAGCCGCCAAAAGCACCAGGGTCTCGTCGTCATCTTCTTGGTCAGCCTGACGATGTCCTGCAAGGCGCAAGCTTTCGTTCTCAGATTGACTCTTTTCGCTATTGCGAGAGTTGTCACCGGTACCTTTGGTGGATGCGTCCTGTTCGTCCTGTGGCTGTGCGCCCGATGGAGACTGCCCAAGAACAGTATGCAGGGATGCAGACCCAGGCTCGATTCCGCCTCTATCAGCAGAGTCAAAGCCTCGCGCCGCCCATTGCATGGAGTCCGCTTTCGCGGAGAGTGCCCCTACCTCGGTAGCCTTGATCGAGCCATTGAGACCTCCCTCGTCTCTTGATGGCCGAGACACCGTAGCCTCATTTGACTGAAGCGGTGCTTCGTTGGCGGAAGTGACATGCGCAGGGGAACGAGAAGAGTTTAGCAGAGTGGTTTCCTCTCCTGGAAACGGGGCTGTGGCAGAAACAGCATCTTGTGAATTGTCGCCGACATTTGATTGGTGACGTTGGCAATGTTCCATGTTGCGCATGCGAACCTTCCAGCAGCCCTCCGTTTTGCATCGTCCTCCACCGTGGCCCTTGCAATATCCTCCGCCCGCATTGAGTTGCTCGCAGCCTGCTTCTCTGCACCCTGATCGGGGAGCGCCATGGGAGACGCAGAGATGGGACCCACTCACGGCCGACCGTGCGCAACTGGGATTTGCGCAGCGACGACCTCCGCCATGACGGATGCAAGATCCCCCGCGCATCGCGTGTTTCCTGCATTCCTCCACTTGGCATCGCCTTCCCGGCGCGCCGTGTGAGATGCAAAATTTCGACCGCGTCTCGGCTGCACATGAGCAGTCTTCATGTTGGCAGCGATTTCCGCCGCCATGACGCTTGCATTTTCCGCCCTTGAGGGCCTTGTTCGTGCAATCTCCCTCTTCACAGCGCCGCTCGCGCGCTCCGTGACGCACGCAAACCTTGAAAACGCTTCGCGCCGCCTTTTCGCAACCTGGGTGTCGACAACGATTACCTCCACCATGCTTGATGCAAAAGCCTCCTCGCTGCGCTGCTTTAGTGCAGTTGTCCTTGGAGCATCGTTTCGTATGCGCTCCATGGCGTACGCAGGTATCAAAGCCGCTCCGGGCTGATCGCGAGCAAGATGGGTCCTTGCAGCGGTGTCCGCCGCCATGTGAGATGCAAAATCCCCCACCTTGGCTCAGGTGCTGACAGCCCTCGATTTCGCAGCGTTTCCCACCGCCGTGAGTCGTGCACTTGCCCCCGAGCGCCTTCCATCCCTTGCATCCGGGCACGTCGCATTGCTTTGTCATGGGTTGTCGACCCGCTCTTGTCAAAACATCATCATCTACAGCACTCGGTCCGGCGTCCGTATTATCTACATCAAATTGGTGAGAGACTGCGTCATGGTCTTGGCCTGAAATAGTTTGTGGAATGGGGGGTGTACTTGTAGTCGTAGTTGTTGCTGTTGTCGCTATGGACGATGAATTTGTCGCCGACGTTGCCATTGCAGCCCCACGTGTTGGTGACCCGGTCATAAACGAGCCCGAGGTCCTTGTCGGCGTGGCGACTTCGAGTGCATCAGTCATGACAATGCAGCAGATGCCAGGAGGTAGGGCAGACTGGGGCCGGCCGCGTCTCGCCGTCCACGCGGTTCTCTGGCGCGTAAGAGAGGCTGAGCGCGCGAGCAGTCTGCAAGTTACACAATCCGCCAGAAGCGACTACTGCCCTCGTCAGAGGCACAAGACACTTTAACGCTAGACGCGAGAAGCAGCTCTGCGCAGTGAGGATACGCAACGGTTGCGTACTAGCTCCCGCGCAAGCCAGCTAAGCTCCCTTGGAGCGGGTCCCAACCTTACTTTCTTGGCCCGATGGGCGGCTGATCAACGTTCGTATTTTGCTTTGTTTTTCCACTTCGGTTTTCTTTGTTTTCCGAGCATGTGCGAGACACCCACTCATCCATCTATTTTCAATCGTCGGCTCTACAACATACAAGCATCAGAGCATCAGAGAAGACCGAGCCAAGCTGGTATAGAATGGCGCTGAGTGATGCTCGAATCAGTGTAAAGGTAAATCAAGTCATTCATTACGAGGGTGTTGAAAACAAAGAAAAAATGGAAAAAGACAAAGAGGTCAGTCAGATCTGTGACGAGTTAGATGGTCAGGGTCGATCAGGATCGTTGGCCGGAGCCATTCGTGCATTCATTCATTCATTGACTCGAGGCATTCCGATGCTAGCAGTATTTTCAGAGAGTCAGAGTCGAGAGATTCTATCTATTGCAATGCATGCAAACTGTGCTGGGTAATTCAGGCTCTATCTTACGCCGAGGCCGGGCAAAGTCCTTTGTTCATGGCCTTGCGCTCCCACTTTTTGGAGTCAAGCATGTCCACTTTACTTGCCTTGATGACAGGGACTGTCTTGCGAATGTCGTCAGCTTTGAAAGATTTCAAGGTCGATCTCTCTGCGTCGACTGGAAAGAGAATCACGCTGATGCCCGCTGCTTCGGCCTCGGCCACAGCCTGCACAAAAGATTCCCTATTCGACGTTGCGCCGTTGATGTTCTTAGCAAAGACCGCAATCACGCGCCGATGCGTCGTATTGTCTGTAGAAAAGGTGGACACCGCTTGCGTGAGCGCCTTGTCCATGTACAGGGTCGCGCTGTTGCCGGAATTTTTGCCCCGGTACGCCAAGTCTTCCAGCGCAGAGAGAAAGTCCGAAAGCGGAGCAAGCGGGGTCGTAGCCGGCGCAGCCTTGAAAACATCGACGAGCGCGAAATTGATTGATGATGGGTCGTCGAGCGTATCAAAGAGCGATTCCGTCACGCCAAGCGCGAGGCGCGCTGTGGCGGCCTTGATGGCTGCAAAGTCAGAAGATGTGACGCCTTTGCCACCGCCATTCATATTCTCCAGCACAAAGACAACGTCCATGGGATTGGCTGTGCCGCGACTAAACTTGCGAGGGCACGACGGGTAGGCGCGCGTGGGTGCTAGCGTGGGCGCAGGCGCGCTTGGGGGCTGGCTCGGGTTTTCTTGCTGCTCGCCGCCGTCGTCTTCGACCCATTCGGTGGCTGGCAATGTGCTTTCTGGAGACGAGCAGGACTTCCACTGCTGGCCTCGGGTGCAAAGCCACTCACCCTTGTTCGATTGGCAGTACTTGGACTGCAAGACTGCCTCCTGGGAGCAGGCGCGCTTGGCCGCCGCCGCGAGAGAGTCGCTCACGTACTCGGTGTCAAAGTGAGCCCGGTTCGTGTTGGGAAAGACGGCGAAGGCGTCGCACTCGTCCCACTTTGCGCAGTTCTCGGTGAGGACGCCGTCGAAATAGCTCTCAATGTCGGGGACAATGGAAGCTGCGTTCTTGAGCACAATGGAGAGTCCGAGATTATGCGCGGCTGTGGCAAGGCCTTTAAGATAGGTGATTTGCAAAGCCTTGGCGTATTCTGCCTTGTTCTTGTACAGAGAGCTATCAAAGTCGTTGCTGAGTCCGCCGTAGCACTCTTGGTTGTCAAAGCAGTCGACATTGTCCGGCTCGATGACATGGCAGCCCTTGGCGGCGGCGAGCTCGAGACGGTTTTGCATGAGGGCCAGGAGAGCGTCTGTTTGCGAGATGTCGAGGTAGAACTCGCTGGGCCAGTTGTTCGACTGGCTCATGGAGAGCGGTTTGAAGTCGTCAAAGTCCGGACGCCAATCCTCGGCGGTGCCGGCGCTCATGTAGCACATGACAATGTGGTCCTCTTCGATCAGCTGCGCCATCTTGTCCGCTGCCGGTGCACCGTCAATGGTTTCGTCAAAGAGATCAACTAGCACGAGTTTGCGGCCGTCCACGGTCTCGTCTTTGGCGCCGTTCTTGAACCCCCACGCGAGGTTCGCCCACGTCGTGGTCTTGGGGAGCCGCACGTGCCGCGCCGCATGGCAGTGGCTCACAAATGCCATGAGCACCGCAAGCGCGAACCATGCTCCCGCACGGGTCTTGACCACCGCGCGGCTCGGGCCGTGCGCACGCCTGGCCTTCATCGCGAGACAAGTCGGGAGCCGAGACGATCTCGCGTCTGCTTCAACTTCTCGACTAAGAAGCAGAAGGCTTTGCTTGGCCCGATACTCGGAGCGCGCGGTGACGGCTGGCTGCCTTTTTTCTCGCCTTCTTAGCAGTCAGTTGCCTTTGCCTTTCCTTGCTTCACCTCACGTGGTGTCACCTCGCCACTACCAGACAGACAGACAGACAGACAGACAGATTGATCAATCGATCGATGGCGTTCTGCCTGCGGCTCGTTCATGCAGGTGCTGGCAGCGTATAGACGGCGTCGCGTCGAGTCGAGTCGAGTCGAGTCGAGGCGAGGCGAGGCAAGTCGAGGCGAGGCGAGGCGAGTCGAGGCAAGTCTCGGGTTTGCAGGCGGACAACCTCTACCTACCTACACAAGAATGGTCAGGGACGCGGGAAGCATTTGGGCGTTTAATGATCCCTCGATCGATGTTTCGTCAGTCAATCAGGCGATTGATGACCCAACTCGAGAGAATATCGAAGACGACTGGTCTTGGCTCGGCTCCATACTCGATTCGATCCGCCTCCGCGGCGCACAACGGAGTATACCTAACAGCCATCACATCATGGATAGCATGGCCCTCGTCCCTCACCCCCGTTCCCTCGCCTCGCCCAACCGCCCGCCGCGACGTCTGCGGCCGCGCCGCCCGCGAGCTCGGCGACCGCGCGGCAAGCGCGCGACAGCGGCGCGCGGCGCCCCCTTGCGCCAGCTGCCTCTAGATTGCTGACTAGCTAACTACAACCAGCTGACTGCCTGACCAACCGTGAGTTGAAGGGGGGAAAGGTGCTACCGGAAGCGCGGGGCGACGCGGCCCGGCTCCCTGGCCTCCTTCCTGCCGAGCGTGGCTTGCTCGGAAGCCGCGGAGACACAGCTCGTGCGGAGTGGAATGGAAAGCTCGGTCATGGGCGGCTTCGAGAGACAGATACGTACGTACGTACGTACGTAGATGGATAGGATCACGGCAGCTCGGCGAGGCGAGAGCGTGGCTGCTTTCTTTGATTTTGACAAAAGGGCGCCGAGTCAGGGGCCGAGGGCATAGCTTTTTCATAACGATCAATCGAACGATGGACTGCTTCCGAAGCCCAACGATCATTCGAGTGCGGCCGGCCGGGCCTTGGCGCGGCGCGGAGGCGCTGTTCGATTGGCCGGCGCGGGGAAGACACTCAGTCGATCGAGGCGGCGTGCAATGGAATGGAATGGAATGGAATGGAATGGAATGGAGTCGAACGAAGGAATGCACCGCACCTTGCATGCGCGCGAAGAAGGGCAAGATCGTTTCCTAGCAAGATCGATCGATGAGTGACGGCGGGCGTGAAGAAGGTGAAGAAGGGTGGCAGTTGGCTGTGGCTGACTGGCTGGCATCCACGCGAGCGGCCAAGTGAACGCAAAAAAAGGACGACAAGCACGCACGCACGCACGCACGCACGCTTGTGGGTTCCGAGGCGAAGAAAATGACGATGAAGCCGACGATGCTCTCCGAGGATCGTGATCTTCAAGTCGCAGCCTGTCGGAGAGGATGCATCTGCGTGCGCGTCGAGCATCTGCCTCGTCCGGCGGAGCGGCACGGCGCACGCTGCTGCTGCTGCTGCTGCTGCTGCTGCTAGCTCCTGCCGAGGCTCCGCTCTCGCGCGGCGCGGCGGGCGGCGGCGAGAGAGCAAGTTGGCGCTGCGGCCGCACCGCTGCCAGCCAGCGGCTCCGGCGAGCCCACGCCGCGGCGTTGTCGAGCTCCAAGTCGGTGTCGGTACGCATCATCATCAGCAGCAGCAGCAGCAGCGGCAGCAGAGCGCGCAGTGAGTGAGTGCAGCACGTGCACGCGCGCACTTCGCGCGGAAGGCGCAGCAGCAGAAGAGAGAGAGGCCAAGCTAAAGCAGACCAGCGATGAGGACGAGGACGGGGTCGTGAGCACGATCGACAAACTCAACAAGATCGAGGAAGATGGATGGAGATGCGGCAGAGAAAAGAGGACGCGCGTCCTCCGGGAGGGCGGCCCGCGTCCCGCGGAGGATGAGGAGTGAGTGGAGTGGTGCGCGAGATTTCCGGCAGCGAGGGAGGAAGAGGATGAGGGCCTTGCTTCCCACTCGCAGAGCGCGATTCGATCCGCCTGCAGACTGGCGGTAGGCCTATCTATCTATGTAGAGTGTACTGCATGGCGACGTGCGACGTTAAAAATACTCGGTAAGCTTTGCGCGGAGCAGCACTTCCATCGTCGTGGCCTTGCTCGAAACTTGAGTTGACTTGACTTGGTTTGGCTTGGCTTGGTTTGGCTTGGCTCGATTCGGTTAGCCTGTCGTCGGCGTGGAAATGCTGAAAAGAACATGATCACACGCCTTCATCATGATCAAAATCTTGCCCCGCCTCTTTCGCCCGTTCCTTCGAGTTCAAGTTCCGAGTCGTTCGTCGCGAGCAACGGAAGTTTCGGGCGAGGGCCTAAAAGGCCTTGCCGGTTTCTGCGCGGGCTCGAGGCTCGCAGCCAGTCACATCACATCATCGCGCAATGGGACGATTTTCTCTCGCCCTCTCGCAACTGTCCACCGCGCGCGCGACAGCGAAGGGAACAAACGGTGGACAAACGAGTGCCCACTGTAAAGTTCAACTCAATCTGACCGAAACTCGAATAACTCAGACTCGAGACTGGCCCTTGGAGCCAGCGGATACGTGCCTGCGCGAAGCGGCTCGAGGTGGGACGCGCGAGGCGTACGCCTGCCTGCCTTCGAGTACTGACCATCCTGATGTCCGGGAGGGAGCCAAGTCGGATCTCGTCTCGGACGGTCCCGAGGGAACCGGCGCCGCGAGGCCTGCGCGGCCGACGCTAGGGCGCAACTTCGAGGAAGAACCCGACGGAAGGAAGCGAGCAAGGAAGGAAGCCGGCGCAACGTTTCTTATTTTCTTGCCGCGTACGTACGTATATTTGTATACGTACGCGCGTGGAAATACATTCATCTTCCTAGGTGTTATGTTGGCGCATTTGTGTAGAGGTGCACTCCGCCGAGATGGAAGAGTGACGCGGGAAGGTTGGTACTTTAACCGTCTTGCGGACCAGCAATTCTTTTCGCGCGCACACTCGCGGGAATTACGGGTCCTTGGTCTGGCTCGCTTCACGTTTCGCGGGGCAGGCCGACTGGCTGCATGTTCGTTCGCCCCTCGCAAGGCAAAGGCGTCCAGACTGGCTAGCTGGCTGGCAGGTGAGCGTCTCGAGGCAGTTTCTTTGGATTCAAGAAAGGTGAGTGAGCTTTGTGACTTGCAACGTCTGGACGCGTTGCAAGGGGAATTTGCTGTGTTTCTTTTCTAGTTCTGCACCTGCTGCTACTCAAGTAGCACGAAAACTGACATTGCATGTCGACCGCCTCCTCGACGCGTAATATCATTGAGAAGAGGTGTAAGTACTGCAAGACGCCCCGCGTGCACGTACATGAAATCAACACCGCGTGAGTGGAATCAAAGGAATCGAGTTGATCTCTGAATTGGATCTCAAAAATGAAAATAGGCCTACACACTACAAGTGAGACAAAGAGGCCTGAAGAAAGTCCTCGTTGAAGTCTTGCAAACCCCGCGCGAAATCATCAGCCATTGCTTTGGTGGTTGCGTTCCTGACACGAGCTAAACAAAGTAGTCCATGCAACGCTATTTTGAATTTATGCAAACAAAAATTAATTTGCCAGCTTCGATCGACAAATGGTAAAGACTTCTTCTTCGCATTGCTTCTTTGCGTGAAGAAAGCGACTTTTCTCGCTCCTCTCTCTTTCCCCCGGCCCTTCGAAGGTTGAATGAGGGCAATCTGGCCACAATGACTCGACGTTTTTTCGAAAGTGACAGTCGGCTGATCCTGGCCGATCGAAATGGCCTTCACTGCTTCAGTTGCGAATGTAGTGTCTGCACTGAGCCTGATTCGTGTGCAAGATCGTACGTAAGTCATGACCTTTTCTACGTCTCCTCACATCCAACCTTGCACGCGAACTCTAGCTCTAGCATGCTGCGTATTTGCGTACAAGATCGTACGTAAGTCATGACCTCTAAACACGTCCGCACATTCAACCTTGCGCGCGAACTCTAGCTTGACCCAATAAAAGTAGTATCTTGGGATGCCCGTGCCGAGTTGCAATGTTCGCAGATACGATGATCATCAAAACTTGAGTTTGGAGCACAAGACCGAGGAGTGGGGGGGCGGCGGGCGGGCCCGCGCTGGGGAGGCGCGCGCACGCGCGCACTCGCGCTCCGTAGGCTCGATGTTAGGCCTGGACTCGGTGCTGCTGCGCGTCTTGGAGCTGTATTTTGGCGAGTTCATAGAGAGCATCAACAAAGAGCAACTCAAGGTCGGCGTCCTCAAAGGCCGCGTGGTCCTGCGCGATCTGCGACTGCGACGTGGCGCTTACGTGCTGCCTGGGAAGCTGCCAGTCGCCATCCGCGATGGCCGCATCGCAGAGCTCACCATCAAGGTGCCTTGGGCCAAGCTGAGCAGCGAGCCCGTCGTTGTCTCGATTGTTGGCGTTCACGCCGACCTCGAGCCCTCAATCGAAGAATCAATAGACACGGACGGAAAGCGGCGCGCCCAGGAACGAAAGGCCCGCAGATTAGAGGCCGCAGAGCTACTCGCTCAACAGCAGTTGCAGCAACAAACCCAGCAGGCCGCAGACTTTGACGACAGTCTCACCGAGACGCCATCCCCAATGCTCACTGCTGCAGACACGCCCTCACCCTCGCCAGGCCAGGGTGATCCCACTACTTCAGACGATAATTCGAGCGAAGCTTCCGGGCCAAAACCTGGCTCGGGCATCTCCCAACAAGGTGTTGCAGCCGACGATCTCAGCGCCACTCGACGCTCAGGTTCCCGCAAATTCTTTCGTCGCAAGTCACTCCCATCGCCAACACTTGCACCACAGCCATCTTCGAAGCGCAAACCGCAGGGAAAACGAAAACGCTCGTACCGTTCCAAACTGATTCGACGCATCTTTCACAATATCCAGATTCACATTCACGACCTCAAGGTCACCTACGTAGATGAGGTCACCCAATCACATCCGGGCTGCCGCTGCGACCTGAGTGTCGACCAACTTCATCTTTCTACAGTTGACGCTCATGGGAATCTGACCTTTCACGCAGGAAGCGATGGAATCGCCGAGTCGCTAGGGGAAGTGTTGGCCCGTGCAATTCAGATTCACAATCTGGCTCTTTCTATTCAAGGGGAACGCATAGTGGGACCCGTCGACTGGTCCATACATGCCCTGCAAAGTCTTGATGAAAATGCCGCGACCCGTCTCGGGGCCAAAACCTCCGTCAAGGTCGTATCGCACAAACTTGCGTGCCAAGCTTCAGCGCACCAGGTCCAAACCGCCGTCGGCCTACTCCGTCCTCTCCTT
Source organism: Schizochytrium sp. CCTCC M209059 (assembly GCA_000818945.1). Lineage (NCBI taxonomy): Eukaryota > Bigyra > Thraustochytrida > Thraustochytriidae > Schizochytrium > Schizochytrium sp. CCTCC M209059. Next base: position 385,731 of record KN805395.1, on the reverse strand, counting down.
GCACGTCAGGAGCTCGCGATTTTGCTTCAACGCTCGCGTCTCCGACCTCGAGCATCGCCCACAAAGAATCCGCGCGCATGGTGGCGCTACGTTGGGAAAATGGTCACTTTGGGCCTACCGCGCCGACCCTCGCGATTTCACCTTGTAGATGCAATTTGGGAGCGCTCCAAATACATTTTGCTCTATCGTCAAAAACTGCGCTTCCTCTTGAGCGACTCAACACCTCCGCCTTTATTGCGCGATGCCCTCCATGCACTTGAGCGCGAAATGCGCGCTGATACAGTGCTCCTGTTCCGTCAAATGGCACTCCGCGAGTTTCAGTCATTGGACTCGGTACCCGTGAGCCCTGCTGACGCTGAAGAGGTACCTTCCTCACCTGTGCTCCAAGCTGCGGTCGAAGCCACTTCAGACTCTATAGAGGATGAACGTCCTAGCCCAAAGTCTGGTCTCCAGCGAAAACCGTCCTCTCGCGCCTCGAGAGCATTCGCCGGGGGGTTGCGTCGAAGCCTCAAGGCTGTCTCACGTTCCACATCCTTCAAGAATGCTCGAAGCCTAAGCTCTTCTTCCACCAACGACGTATCACCAAAGTCCCCAGCACCTAGTCAGCAAGCCTATGCTCTTCCTCAGGCCGAGTGGCCATCACACGACCAGCAAGTCATGTACGAGGATGTCTTCCATGGTACCGTCCATGACGATCCAGAGTGTACCGCATTCCGAAGTGACTGGATGGTCAGAAGCAGCAGCGCTTCAGGTGACGCTGCCAAGAATATACAAGCGCTCCTTCGCATTGAAAACCTTGCAGCAGATCTCGTTGCTGATGCGCAAACATCTGTGCCGCTGCTGTCCTGTCGCGGCCAACTTCTCAGTTTCGAAGCTTCCACAAGCGCTGCGGACGCATCGAAACAGTTGAGCCTAGGCATCGGGCGCATCGAAGCCGTCTCTCATGCAGATGAGGACCTCTGGTTTCATATGGACGCCATCGAGGACCTTGAAGACTTTCGTGCTTCATGTGACGATGCCTTTTCTCGGTTTGTCGCCATGCAAGACAACTTGGGCCTTCGAGCACAGGCCAAAGTGCGTCGTCGTCGCCGTCACAGTGGAAGTCGCATGTCGGCCAGCTCGCTCCAAGGCATGCTTCGCGGTTCCTCGTCAAATAGTGTTGCGAACCTCGCTGATCGCGAACCGCCGTCGCCAACGACCCCTCCAGAAGCTTTGACTGCCGGTCAGCCACTGCTTCGTCGTACAGGCGTAAGCGAGGAGGATGCGCATGCGACTGAAAAGACTCCATCATCGATAGAATCTCCCGCTCCGCCATCCTCTCCGGGCAAATTGTTCTTGGTCCTTTATCAAGACGTTTCTACGTCGAGGTGCGTCTTGCGCATTCCCAAAGTATCGGTTGGTTTCGCTCCCTCCCTGCTTGTCTGGGTTCAACGCGCGCTTCCTCGCTCTCACGACCAGCGTCATGAACTATTTGAACGACTTTTCGTGGCTGCTCGAGGCAAACGTGATCCTTCGCATGATTCTCATGATCACCCTCAGCGTCGCGTGACACTCGATGTTCAATTACAGCAACTATCCGTGGCCTTTTGCGTCCCAGCTCACACATGGACCCTCGAAGCAATCGTGGACGATACAAGAATACGCCCCGAGATCGCAACGCAGCCAAACTCATCGCCTGTGCAACTTCTTGACCATACGGTCGAGATACGCAGCTGTGCTTTGCAAACAAAAAGCGTTCCCGTGTCATCATCATCGAGCGCTTCACCGATTTGGACATGTCAAGATCTTTGCATACCTGTTCGCCATACAGCCAGACTTGCTCTTGCTCACGAAAGATCAAAAGTTATGCTCTCACCAGTCTCCCTCGCAGCGCTGCAAAGCCTTTTCGCCGCATTAGGGCCAATCTATGACACCCTGCGCCGTCGCAAGCGCGAAAGGTATTCGGCCAAAGACGAGCTTCACAAGTCAGCCTCAAATCCTCCTCTGGAGTACGAGATCCAATCACTTCGTATCGAACTTGTTGACGACAACTGTCAGATGCTCATCGAAATCTCTCTCGAAGGGGTCTCCCTGGGGTCGCGAAGCGGGAAATCGGGATATCAGCTCGAGCTTGCCAGTGCAATCGTCACCGATCCTCACGCTCCGGGCGAGGGCGAATTCGCGATTCTCGCGCACGTGCCTGAGGGTCTCAAAATAAGTTCTGGAAGCCACGACGGCGGGCCTGTGTTCACATCGAAACGACTCTTCGTCGCGTGGAATCACACGTTGCCAGAACGCTTGGCCAAAGCTTGGGCAAAGCACGATGCAGTGATCTTCCCACGAGTACTATCGAAAGAGACCGTCTCGCAAGCGGACCCAGCGCGCGTCTCAAAGCACTCCTCCTCTCTGGGAAACTACGCGCAACTTCATATTCAGGACTTCATCGTCGAACTTCGCGAGGAGGGTCTTGGACGCGGATTGAGCAGATTTGCTTCGACTTTGGATGCCGAACGCCACGCAGACGGTAATTTCAAAGTCAGTCTTTCCCTGCCCCGGCTGCAATCTGCAGCAAGTGCGGAGAGCCTTGGCTTTGACCTTCTTCGCCCTTATCGAGCCGAAGGCAGCCTCGAGCCATGTGATGGTGAATACCGCGGCAAGCTTGTCATTCAACGCAAACCGCGGGGTGGCGTCCGCGTCTTTGTGGAGCAAATCGAGTATGTTCACTTCAATACCGACTTTAAAGAGATGGTCGACTATTGGGAATATGGCATTTTGAAGCCCCTAACACTCCTCAGGCAACTTATAGGCAAGAACGCGTCTTCAAAAGAGACGAGGACGCGTGTCTCAAGGGAAAAATCGACGCTGTCCGTAGAGCTTCTCGATTGTCTCGTGTCACTCCCGGCTTCTCGGTCTGCGGAACAACACGCAACCTCGCATGCTCACTTTGAGCTGCGATCTTCGTCGTGCTTGGTCGAACTGCAGCCAGAGCAAGAGGATCCTGCATCGCAATTATTTTTGATCACTTTTAAAGACGTCGGACTTGGGTCAGTCGACACTGCTTCGGGATCCGGATATGAACCAATTCTCGCCAAAGATGCTCAAAAAACACTTTTATGCTCCTGGACACGAACTCGCTTCACTGAAGAGGAAGCCAATGCTCGCAAACTTCTTTTTGTCAAAGGCCTCGATGGAATCAGATCATGGTACGGAAATCCGACAGGTCGTGGGTTCCGGAACGAGTTTGACTGGGATTTGGGGCACGATGTTTTACGTCTCAAGCTTTCTCATCGGCAATACAACCTCTTTAATATTGTTCAGAGTGAGAACCTTGCCGATTGGCGCAGCTTGCCACATCTCTGTACAGATCCCGGCAAGAATGATGAATCGAGGTGCTTTTGCGCAAATCTCGCGACCGAGGCCCGCGTCCGTGAGACACGCTTTTCCTATCAATTTCCACCACTCACAGAAATCGAGGTGCGCTTCATGGACTCGTCCCAACACATGTTTGCGCTCAAATTAAAGTCGTTGACATACAAAAACCAGCAGTATCTTCGCTACGGTATGCACGCGAGCATCACCACAACAGGGGTAGATCTTTTCGGCAGGCACGCCGGAGAATCGGGCGTAATGCGTCAAATTATCGCTATGCCTGATTCCACGGTCAACATTGACCGCGACAAGGCTCGCAAGACGGACATGCGCATCAATGTTGCCGGGAAGACCACCATTGTGGCTGATCGAGGAGGCCTGCAGCACTTCTTCTTCTTCTTTGAGGGCGACCTGGCAGAGCGTTTACGACTTGGGTGCCCCGTCGAATTTGGGCCAAACCCAGCTTTGCAGAGACGCGCAAAGCACACATCGAGAACACTAAATGCCTCTCATGTGAGTATCCGTACGGGCTTTGAACCAAGCGCCGACGTTCTCTGTCTCGACGGGAGCCTTCATTTTGTTGCTACTAAAGGCGTGGATCAGTTGCGGACGACGGAAATGACACTATGCGTAGAACGTGCCTTTTTTCTCGAGTCGGCTCTGAACTTATTGGAGAAGTCCGTAGAGCTTTCCATGCACACGTCGAAAACTGCGGACCGGGACCACTTCCAGCGGCGAATCTCGGCGTCTCTTAGCGAACTAAAACTTCTCATACCGCAGCGATTTCTTGGCCCACTGACAAGCGTCTTGAGCCAATGGCGGCTCGAAATCTATGCGCCAGGACTGCGTCAGGTCCGAAGATCCAAACGTGCATTCTACCAAGCAAACACGATCCAGCGCACTGTTTCTCAGGCTGTGCTTCAACTGAATGGTGTCCAGTGTATCATTGTCGATGCCTCGGATATGGAGAGGAACGGCGCTCTTCCCTTGCTCGCACTGGTTTCGAGTCCTCTTATTGTTCGCGAGGTGGTCGAGACATTGGCGGTCTCGGGACGTCGCGTCGCGACGTATGAGGGCGACTTTACCGATTTCATGATGGCTACCGACGCAGAGTCAAACGAGATCTACGAAAAGCTGTGGTGTGGCAGCGACAACCGCCAGGGCATTACGGCAGCGTACTTTAATTTTTCAATTGCCCAGTGGGAGCCTCTACTTGAACCCTGGACGTGGGAGTGGACACTGCAACGCACCAGCAACGCGGTCACAAAGACGCCATCAGCGCTTGCATTCCAGCTGCAAGGGCCTCGTTTCCTCATGGCAAACATATCCGTCCAAGCAGTGCGAACGCTCTCGTGGCTGCACGCGTCTTGTCTTGCATCAAGAGATCACGCACCGCTAAGACGCGCTCCTCTTGCGCATCGATCGCTCAGTGCGCTTGCGCACCAGGCGCTCATGGTGGAGAATCAAACAGGCATGTCTCTCGAGGTCTACACTCGCGGCAGCAGCGCAAAGTCAGATCGGTGTTGCGTGCCGAATCGTGAGACGATCTCACTTGGCCGCGAGGGGGGAGTTCGCTCCATATCCTTGGACCTCATTGATGAAAAGGGCAGGTCGCCGTGGTACCGCCTCGAAGGAGTTTCGGTTCGGTCAGTGGGCTCCTTTGTCTTTGTGGTGTACCCGCGAGATGATCACCGTAGCACTGCAGACGAGGACGAAATGGATGAGCCTGCCATGGCTAGTCAGATTTGCGTCAGTATCAAGGCGCATGGAGCAAGAATGCACATACGGATCTCGTCCGTGTACGAAGTACACAACGAGAGCCCCTTTGCTCTCGACCTTCTCTTACTTCCGACAATGGATCACATCACCCAGCATCAAAGCGCAGAGCGTGCGCGTCTTGTCGAAAATCTGGGACCTGGGGAGACGCTCTTTGTGCCAATGGATGCCTCTTATTGCACATTAACGCTTCGGCCACGTCGAGAGCCACTCTTGGACTGGTGGGAAGGCATTGAGCTCTCGACAATTGACGCGCTCACAGGGAAATTGAAGCGCACGGTCAGCGCTGCAATCCGGTGTGAGGATCCTGGTTATGACAGCGCAAGCGGCGATGCGTCGGGAACGACGTCTTCTAGCTCGTGTAACATTTTTGCTGCGTCTATGAGCATTCGACCATGGCGTTCTTCGAATCAATTGCGCGTACGACACTTGTACGCACTCACCATTGCGCCTATGGTGACGATCGAAAATTTGCTTCCAATCGGCTTGCAATTTGCGATCGCAACAAATGAAATTGCCACGCCAGAGCGACTTGAGCTTACGTCCGTGGCAGCAGGAGCATCAGGAGGAGTTTATGGGTGGCCAGCCGTTGCTTCTGCACGCCAGCTGCGGCTCCGCATCGAGAACTCAAAGTGGACCGAAAGCTTTGGCATTGGTCCTGCGACGCAAGGACCTGAATCGGTTGTTGTGGTCGATGATAGTGGAAAACAATTGCGCCTTTTGTACGAGGTTCGTAGACCCAACGATGGCATGGCTACTGTGGTGACAGTGTTTAGCAGGGCGTGGTTTCTGAACCGGACAGGTCTTGCGCTGTCGTTCAAAGCTGGCAATGTGCACCTAATGGACTTCGCCACACGCGCAATGTACGTGCGGCGACAGCAACGCTCGGCCCGTCGTTCTGCGCTTCGTCATGGTCAATCCGTTAGCGTCCGTGTCCCCAAAGGCTGGACCGACGGAGTCATATACCAAGTCAACCAATCACGAGGAACTTATGACGTCCTCTTTGCATCAGGTGTCCTCGATCTTGATGTTCCAGTCGCGCGCTTGAGAGCGCGTAGTCTGGATCAGAGCGACGTGCAAGATCAAGACAACGCACTTGACGTGGACAAGGACGAGGAGGAAACATTTGCACGCGACTTACATAGTGAGGACAGTGCAAAAAGCCGTGATGTAAAGACGCAGTCCTCGACGGTCTCGGTTGCATCATCTTCTTCCGCGAGCGCTCGCGTGCAAACGAGCGAACCGATTGCAGACACTTCAAAAGCTGGAGGAGCGGGTGCGGGCGTTGGCTCAGTCATGCTATTTTCGGAAAGCTCCATGTTTTCTGTACGCATTGCGCAAAGTCAGTGGTCTCCTCCGTGCAGTCTCGAGACAGTGGGCACGCAAGGGTCAATCCGACTCCCGATGGATGCAAAACGTGAGCGTATGAGCGACGTGTGGTTTCAGGAAATTGGCGTTCACGTGAACTTAGCCCCTTCCAAGTTTCGGCGGTCCAAGATTGTTTCCTTCGTTCCAAGATATCTCATTGCAAACGACTTGACAGATGATATTGTTGTTGCACAGAGCAGCTCGAAATCCTTGGGCAAACCAATTGATGCTACTCGTATCTCTGTAAGCCAAGGACAAGAACGACCCATGTCAATGCTAAGACGCCAACGCGACGAGGTAATACTTCTTTGCCTAACCATCAAGACTGCGAACGATGAAAGGTATTCGTGGACAGCCGCCTTTGATCCCGCGGTGGAGCGTATGACGGCCATCAAAGTTCGTGGTTTGACGTCGGGAAATGTACGCGTGATTCGTCTTCAGACGGTGGCTCGTGGAGCTTGCTGCCTCATTCGCGTCTCGTTGGCGCAGGATGGCGGCGAAGGCGTCGCATATCGCATCGAGAATGCTTCTTCGCAGCTGGTGCACTTTTTCCAGGACGTTGGTCAACCAATCTTGGACGCACAGGCAGCAGCGGCTGCGGCAGCTGCGCGCCTCGACCAAGAGGCTGCTCGCGCCGCAGCTCAGGCGCAAAAAAGCGGCATCGGCAGTGTAGGTGGTGGTGGTAGTGGTGGTGGCGGTGGCGGCAGTGGTGTTGATCTAGGGAGCGCGCAGCGAGCTTTTGCAAAAATGGAAAGAATTGACGCCGCGCACCGAGGCAGCACGGAACGACTCTTTCCCGGAGAGTCCTCGTCCTTTGGATGGGATACTGTAAATGTGATTGAGTTGGTTTTAGTACTTTCCTTCTGTGGAGACGCTGCACTCTTTTCATGCGCGCTTGATGAGCTCAATCAACGAGCACGTCTACAGCTGCCTGGAGGGACAGTCGTTGTTGCAACAACGTACTTTGATGGGCGAAGCAAGGTGCTCCGTCTTTCTGACGAGGGCATGCTTGCGGACGATGAGCGTGGCCGGGCCGCATCTCTAGCTTGGACGATGACGGAAGCCTCTGGCATTTCGTCATCGCCAAAAGGTTCCGTGATGGTACAAATCTGTCTGGCAGGCGTTGGCATTTCTCTCGTAGACGCCAAACCTCAGGAGATAGCCTATGTAACCGCGGCAGGGCTCAGCATTGATATGATGCAACATCCGAACGCAGATCAGACCATCGAAGTCGTGCTTACCCACCTGCAGGTTGACAACCAGCTCGCGCAGGCTCGTCTTCCCATTGCTTTGGTGCCTTTGCCACGGGATCAAAATCTTGACCGAAGGGACGCAAGTGGAACAGCGGCTTTGCCACCATTTGCAACTGCGCCGCCCTTCATCCACTTTAGTCTGGTGGAGCGAAAGGCGCTCGGTTCTCGTGAGAGTCGGTACCTCGAGTACGCTGGTTTCTGCGCGCACGAGTTTGTGCTGAGCATTGAAACAATTTGGGCGCTTCGTGTCGCGCGCATGTGGATGGAGTGCGCAGCGCTAAAGCAGGCAACCTTCGAGCTGGCCATGTTTTACGGGGCAAGGCAAAGCGAGACGAACCTTTCGTCGGAGGAGAGCTCAGTGCGTGACTCGGTGGCTCTCGATCGTTGGATTCAGTCGCAGAATCGCGCTCTTCTCAATCCATCTGTCTGGGACGAGGACGACGACGACGACGATAACGACGACGACGACGACGGCGTTGTGGGGGGAGTAGGTGTCATTCGAGACAATCTCGAAATCGCTGCAGAAGGTAGTAACGATGAAACGCCCGGCGGAACAGTCCGCTTTTCAACGTCGAATATGCAGCAGCACGCTGCACGTGCACGGGCAGGCGGTGAGGCGAATTCTCGTCCCGCTCGTCAATTCCTGCAACGCGGCAAGACACGGGCTGTGCGAAAGACGCTTTACATTGAGTGGCTGGAGGTGCACCCTTTGAAGGCGCAATTTACGCTGCAAACGCTTGTGGAGGATCCACTGCCATTGCTTGCATTTCCTGGCGTGGCATGCGGTCCGCAAGAAATGAAGCAACGACCCTTTGACGCCCGCGAACTTGTCGCCGGGCTACCTCTGGGCCTCTCGGATGTGGAAGGCGCCACGTTGTTCTTGAGCGCCATGTTTTTGCACAATAGTCTCCTGACGTCTAAGCAGGCCAAGTCGCGTATCTCGCGTCATTTTACAACGCAAGCTCTAAGCCAGCTGTACCGCGTGATTGGGTCCTCGGAGCTTTTAGGCAATCCAATTGGGCTGGTAACAAATCTCGGTTCGGGTTTGCGCGACCTGTTCTATGAGCCTGCGCAAGGCTTCGTCCAGTCGCCAGAAGCCTTTGGCGCCGGTCTCGCGCGCGGCACTACTTCGTTTGTTCACCACACCGCACTGGGGACCTTTGACACGGTGTCAAAGCTGAGCACGTCATTGAGCTCAGGGGTTGCTCTGCTCTCGATGGATCAGCGATATCTCACGGCGCGGCGGGCTGCCCTCGTGGATGAGCGACCACGTCATTTGGGAGATGGCTTTTTGCTTGGCGCAAAGAGCTTCGGCCTTGGGTTAACGACAGGTCTGACGGGCATCGTCATGGAACCAATGCGCGGCGCTGAAGAAGAGGGCGTAGAGGGATTCTTCAAGGGCGTTGGCATTGGACTCTTGGGCGTTGCCATTAAGCCAACGGTAGGCGCGCTTGATATGGTTGGGCGATTTCTAGCTGGGATCAAGAGCACCGCAGCGCTCCTCGACATGAGCGAAAAGCCGCAGAGACAACGTCTGCCTCGCGTTCTCCACGGTAAAATTAAACAGCTCCGCGCATACGATAGCGCAGCAGCCTTTGTTCAGTCCCTCATGCAATCTGTGGGTTTGGGTACTTCGGATTACGTTCGCCACTTGCCTCTTCCAGGCCATTTACTTGTCGTGCTTGCCGGGTACGACGTGGGTTGCGTCGATTATTCAAGCTTTGTTGGTAACGATGCAAACGAGGCAGATAATGCAGGTCGAAGAGCAAAACTTGTATGGCGCGTCGATTCTCGTATGGTGCTGAAAACTTCTTTTGTCGAGGACAGCGAGGGTCGTCTCTCGCTACGCATATGCGTATCGGATGTGACGAGCGTTGCCTTCACTGCAAGTACGCTGGTAAGCCTGCAAATGGGAAAGCATGCGGTCGATCTTGTACTGCGTGGCAAGCGGTCTCTTCTCGGCGCTATTGAGGGCGTGCTCAAGGAAGCAATGTCTCTTCATGTTTCGGAACTCGAGACGTCTGATCGTGCCGCACGTCCAGACTTCGGGCTGACTTTGTCACCAGTGCCCAATACCAAAGCGCACGCCGCTGCCTTGAGCGCAGTTCGTGAGCATGGAGCTCACGCTGGCCTCGGGCTGGTGACGCGGGTCTTGCAAGGTTCATTGGCTGAACAAGCAGAGATTCTTCCAGGGGACTATCTTGTTGCCATCGGAGGTTCGTCCCTGAGTGCTGACGAATACGGTGAGGCGCTTGCAGACGCAGTCATGGACTTGCCATCGTCATCGTCGCTCGAAATCGTGCTCTGGCGGCGTGGCCGCTGGCTTTTCAAGCGCGTCCCGCTTTGACAGTGACCATAGCAAGCTTCTGAATAGGCCCAACTTGCCAGCAATCTTTTAAAACACTTGTAACTTTTTCAAAGGTGAGGAAATCACCAAGTTAGATTTGAGACGTGTGAACATGCACGCTAGACGTTGGATCAGAGGATTTCGATCCTTACCACTCATGAACGATGCCAATTGCATATTTGCTGGATTCAAGACCTACAAGAAAATACACCATGATAGTGCAAAATGGAGTTTGTGTGTACGTACGTATAGTTATTGCTTGCATGAGAGACCGCAGATCGTCGCGCGTCCCCTTCAAAGAAGGAAAATTCGGTGAGACCGCTTTTTTTGGGGGGGTGGGGGGGGGGTCTAAAGAATGCTTTAAGGAAAGCCCTCACGACGATTACGCACCTCTCGATAATAAGATCGCATTGCATTGTAACGGTACATCGCTCGCGGCTCTGCGTGCAATACGTGACAAGACCACAACGTCGAAATTAATGGATGAGGTGTAGAGAGTGGAGAAACAGTTTGATGGGATGAGCTGCTGCTGCTGCTGTTGCTGCTATTGCGCAAGCAGCAAGCAGAAGTAGAGGCAAAGAGGCGAGAAAACAGTTTTGCGCGCAGCGGCAAGCACTGTAAGCTGTCCTCGGCTGGGGAAAGCAAGTTTAGACGCGCGCGCGCGAAGAGCGAAGTAATCAACAGTAAAGGTGTGAATCACGGGCGTATGTAAGTAACCGGGTAAGCAACCCAGAGAACATAAGCAAAAGTCGAGTGACTATTCCCCACATATGTGGTCCGCTATTTCCTTTCCTTAAATATGATGAAAAACGCTTTCTTCATCGCACCCGCCCAAACTTGCAGCAGAGATGCAGAGAGATAGAAGAAGAAGAAGAAGAAGAAGAGGAAGAGGCAAGGAGATGAAGGAAAGGTGTTGATCCCCAGGCCTAGCTTAGAACTTGGGCTGGACCTCCTTGACCTTTTGGAGAAGATCATCGTACAGTTCGGCGTGCTCCCAGCTCTTGTCGTCGCCAGGGACAACCATCACACAGCTGGTAGGGCGCTTGGTGGCACCCGCGCCGCCAAGCTCCGCCTTGCTGGGGACGAAAACGTAGGGGACATCGTTGTCCTCGCAAAGGACCGGGAGGTGGCTGATGACATCGATGGGGGAGATGTCGCCAGCAAGGACGCAGACGCCCTTTTGCTTCTTGCGGAGGGCCTTTTGCACCTCCTTGACGCCGCGGCGGATCTTCTTGCTCTTGGACGCCTTCTTGACGAGCTTGAGGGTCTTCTTGAGAAGCTTGTCCTCGGCCAGCGGATTGGCCACCACCGAGACGCCAGTGGTCGACCGCACCGGCTTGCCAAAAGCCGTCTTGCGCAGCGAGGGCTTGCCCATCTTTCTCGCGCCTTGCTGCTCTCCTGCTGCTCTGCTCTGCGCGCGGGACGCCGGGCTCTGCTGCTTGGGATCTGCTCCGCGCCGACCGTCGCTGGCGAGCTCCCGCGCCTCTCGTGTGGCTGGCAGCCACTCGCTGCGGACAATGGTTCTACAGGTTCCAAATATTCTGTGGATTAGCCAAAGTTACAAAGGTTACAGGGAGCAACGCATTTTGTTGGGACTTTTTATTGCCATGGTGGATGTTGTCGCCCGACTTTGATCAGTGGGTCGCTTGGGCGACGGAAAGGAAAGGAAAGGAAAGGAAAGGAAAGGAAAGGAAAGGGGACAAAGAAGGTTTCGCTCCGCAAGCTGGGCGGATCACTCATTACGTGACCCGAATAATGCTGCTGCTGCTGCTGCTGCTGCTGCTTGTGGGAAAGAGTATGAGAAATTAGAAAAGCGATTTCTGGTTCTGTATCGGTAATTTTACGAGAGCACGGCGGCCCAAAAGAGAGAAAGAAAGAACTGTATACGTCTCGCGGCGCAGTGTTCATGGGAGAATAGGTCCTAAATGGGCCCGGACGGACCCTGCAAAGGTGAGAGAAAAGGAAAGAGAAGAAAGAAAGGAAAGGGAAGGAAAACGTTGTGATGTGGATGAATCCTCAGCGCAGACAGCTGAGCGCAGGCTCCTTCTCCTTCTGGTACACGGCGGCAGCGGTAGCGCCGAGAGATGCGAGCTTGCGCTCGCGATCGAGATCAATTTCATTCTCTGTGGCGCCGAGCTTGTCCACTGCCTTGCGGCGAAGAAGCTGCTCTTCGGTGAGACCGGTGATCTTGGGAAGTTTGTCCGTAAGACCCTTCTTTTCGTAGAGACGGAGCATGCGCTCCTTCTCGCTCGGACTGCAAAAGTGGGGCGCACTCTTGTACAAATCTTCTTCTGTGAGGCCCATGCGGGAAAGCGCTTTAGCGCGCAGCACTTGCTCCTCATTTTCAAATCCGAGCATCTTCATGGCCTTCTCCGTCATGCCCTTGGTCGAGCTGTGAGCGGAGCGCGGTGAAGATTGTGCAGACGTCTGCTGGAGGTTGGACATATTGGCATTCTCTGCGGGGGACTCGATCATCTCGTCGTCCGCGGTCTTGGCTTGGCGCAGCATCTCCGCCAGCTTGTCTTCTTCGTTCAATTGACCCTCCTGCTGCTCTTGCTGCTCCTCCTCCTGCTGCTGCTGCTGCTCTTGCTCTTGCTCTTGCTCTTGGGGTTGCTGTTCTTGCTGTTGTTCTTGCTGCTCAGACGGATCCACCTGCGCCGTCGTGGAAAGCTGCTCGACATCCTCTGTCACACCATCGGCATCCTCCTGGCTGACTTCCGCGGCGGCCGGAACTGCCCCAGGCACCGCAGGAGCCTCGACAGGCGCTGCCACGGGTACATCGAGCATTGCGGTCTGCGCCGTCTGCTCGCTCGATGGGATTGTCGACATGCTAATTACCGCAAGCTTGAGCTTTGGACTACTACCTGTGGCAGGGCGGGCGATGCAGGACTGCAATAGGAGCCACGAATGCCGCTTGAGACTTCGCGCTAATGCGAGATGTCAGGGGTCGAGGCCTGGTGTTTACGGAAGACGGATTGGCGTCAAGCACCGACACTAGGTCTCGTGCACGCAAGCACACAGCTGACTCCCTACGTCGACGGGACGTACAACCGTGGAAAACGTCAACGACGATCGATCGCGAGCGTGCCTCGAGATCGCTAGGCTAGCGCGCGAGTGTTGCACTTGCACGTAAGAACGTAAAAACGCCTTCCTAACTGGGACGACGACGGCGTGAACGAACGAGTGCACAAAGAAGACTTCTCGCTTCTCCCGACCGGTCGCGCGCGAAAGAGAAGAGCACGAGCCCTGCACGCGGGTCTCGCGAGCGCGTGCGCGCGAGCTCGCGCCTCTCTCCTCCTGCTCGCCTCCCTCGCGCGCGAGCTCTGCCCTCGCTCGAACGCCGGAGCCCTCCTCGATCGAGCAAGCTCAAGCAAGCTCAAGCAAGCTAGCTCCAAAACCTTTGTTTGCTCGCGAGCGCCCTGCTTCGGCCCCCGGGTCGCGCCGACCGACCGACCGACGGGCCGGGCGGGCGGGCGAGCGCCTCTCCGCGCGGGCTGGCTGGCTGGCTGGCTGGCTGTCTGCGCAAGCGAGCGAGCGAGCGCGGCGCGAGCGGCTGCGAGCGTCGTGCGCGGGATCGAACAGAGTTCTGGCGGAGCTTGCTCTCCCTCCTTTTCTCCATTCTCCGCTTCTTTCTTTCTTTCTTTTCTATTCTTTTCTTCTTTTCTATTCTTTTCTTCTATTCTTTTCTTTTCTTCTTTTCTATTCTTTTCTTCTTTTCTATTACTTTTCTTCTTTCTCTCCTTCTTTCTCTCTTTTCTTTCCTCTGTCTCTAGGCCTAGTACTATACTACCTCTCCGGCGCCGCCGGGGAAACAGGTTCTGCCGCCACTGAGCGCGCCGCCCCCCTAAGGCGCAAGCCAGACTCGCGCGCAGCCCCCCATGAGGCCGGTGACAAGGCGGGACTCTGGGCACCCCCAGGGGGCACCGCGGGAAGTCCTCGCGCGGTCCGCCTTGGACCTGGGACGCAGCGCTCTCAGGCGCTGGACCGATCGGCCACGCCGCTGCTGCGGTTAGCTACCTAGGTTGATCTGCGGCAAAGAAAACGCAGACGAAGGTGGCTCGGATGGTGCAGCGCCGAAGAAGTCAGGGCCCGAGTGCAAGATGCGGAAGCAAGCTGGCTGGAGTCGAGCAGACCGAAGTATTGGGGAGCTTTCCGGCACCGTGGAAAGAGGGCAAACCAGGACCAACCGCCGGTCGTGGCACGCGAGAAAATGTCCCCGGGACCCCGGCACGGTCCCCGAGAGGGCTGGTTTTCTCACCGCGAAGAGGTTCTGGTACGCGAACGGACGTTTGTTCGGAGCAATTTGCAGAAATAGTGGACGACGAGCTTGCAGGCGTAGGCTCTTGTTCGTTCACTTGCCGCAGGGCCCAAAGAATTTCCGAGACGCGGGGGACATCTGGAATGTCACGTAATCCGGAGCAAGGCCCGCAAGCTCTCGAACCTCTCTGAGTCTTGGAGCAAGCTGGGAAAGATCGGGCCGCTTCGCTCTGGCTGATGCGCCGTTGTGTCCCCTGTCGAGATTGCAGTATCAGGGGTTCACGTGGCGTTGAGTTGTTAATTTTAATTTCCAGACTCTTCAAGATGCTTTCAAGGATTTGCCAACCCACTACACTGCTAAATGCACTAGACTGGGCCAGATTCTTCTTCTCATTAACCCCGCGTCCCCGTTTCCCCCAAAACGAAGTCAGAAGAAAGCAGAGACAACAGTGACAACGAGAATAAATTGAAAACTAGGTGTATCGACTTTCTCTACGTCATGGTCATCAGATTGTCGCGCTCAGAGTCCGTCTGCTCGATGGCACTGCCACTCGTGCCCTCCGCACCGATGCTTCGCGAACTGTCTTCATCCAAAAGGTTGCCCGTCGCAGCACCAGAGGTGGATTCGGTGTCACTGCTTGCCGAATCGCCGCCTGGACTAGGCTCCTTGTTTGACTTCATTTCCTCGAGCTCGTCGAGCATCTCCTTTACAGAGGTCGCCTCGACGTCGCGCATTGCTCCCCGCTGTGCAGGATGACGGAACTTTGCATCCCAATGACGTTCCCATAGAGTTCTCAAGCTCACTCCCTGACCAAAATCCTTCAAAAACGGATTCCGCTCTGCGTCGTGAGCGCCCGTCTCGTCATTGGGATCAATGTCGTATTCGCGCGCTGTATTGAGACGAATAAATGCTGTGCTAGTGTCATACAGCGTGTAAAAAAAGAAAATGTACGCGCATGTGAGAAAGAGGGGAACGATCATGAGAACGCTCTGAGCCACGCCCTCCGAAAGGGCAAAGATACCGAGCATTGTAAGCTGCATGAGTGCAAAGGCAAAGAGGTATGCCATCGCAAGGTAAGGCCACATCGATCCACACGACTCCTTCTCCTTAACATACACGTAGCAGAGCTGATTCCGGTAGACAAGAAGAGCCACCATAAAGTACACCAGCGCAAACACCGTTACGAGCGGTGCAATCACAGAGTAAGTGACGCCAATGCACATGACCAGGTACACATTCGCGCACAAACTTGCATGCCCTGCATCACCCGGTGTACCGAACGTTCGACACCCGCAGCAATCATCGCGCTTCTCACGCGGTGTCTTGGCCAAGCCGCAAAAGATTGGCCGTACGATAAAGGCAACCGCCATCGGACCCACACGGAGGAGCTCCGACCCAGGCAAAATCCAAAACATGCGAATCGTAATGAACTGCATAAAGAACGTCGCATTTGACGGAATCATTTGTGCCAAAAGGTTTACAAACTCGCGCGGGTTGTCAAAGGAATCCGCAAGAACCGTAAAGATGGCGTTGGAGATCTGGAAGAACAAAAAGAGCTGGAAAACCAGAAACACCGAGTAGTTCATAAAGAACGAATTGTCGCGCGCAGACTCGGAAAGATCGCAACGCAGCCGCAAAATGAGATGAAGAATGGGCGGAACCAGCGCAAAGAGAATGACTAGCAACAGTGGAGCGACCTGATCGATCACAGGCTCGGCCCACGGATTGTCCGCAAGAAAGGCGTCCAGATTCGGAAGCTTAGAACGAAGCGTAGTAAGGTTCACCGTCGCACTGATCGATCCTGTGATAAATCCAAACACCAGCAGGCAAAAGATGTTGATGGCCAAGACCAGGATACGACCTGCCACAATCATTTTCGGGTGGCAGCCGAGACGTTCCCAGTTCACGTCTTCCTCTTGCGGTGCCGGATTTACCACCATAGCGTTCCGTTCCGAATTCATGCAGCAACCCACCGCAGTACTCACCAGTTTGCTGTTAAAGGTGACAAAGGCCGCCGACTGCGATAAATACTTTGAGTCTGCATCTTCCAAGTGCTTGCCGTCGTTCAAAAGCCATACGGCCTCGGCCTTCTTCGTCTTGGAGTCATATAGCCACTCGTCTCCTGCACTATTATCGTTTGCGTTGTCGTGATCCAAAGACGCGGCGCTCCCGGTGCCCATCGCTTCAGAGTCATCTTCAGTAGAGTCCTTCGCAGCATCGCCCTCTTTGTACGGGTACTCCAGATCGCGGCCTTCCACAAGCTCCATATTCACTTCCTTGCGTTTCTTGGCAATCTCATCATTGAGCTCCGTGAGTCTCCGTTCGTAGTGTTCCACAGAAAGCACCTTTTCGCCCTGTCCAAAGACATAGCACAGCCAACCGTGGCAGAGCGCCCGCGAGTTCATCCAGGTCTTGCCTTTGCTGAACGCAATGTGCTCTGCGCGCCACGTATTATCATCGTCAGCGTCATCATTGATGCTTCCTCCTTGGCACTCTCCAGACGCATTGCCATTGGTGTCTGTTGTCGCCACGCCTTCTTCCACCGAGGCGAGATGGTTGCTCTCATCGTCAGTGGCGGAGCGCTTTCTACGTTTTTTGGCGCCCGAGCTCTTTCCTCGGCCGCCCTTTTCTACGGTCGAATCTCCATACGGGCCTCCAGCGTCACTGCCATCGAGTATCTTCGACTTGCGTTCCGGGCTGCTCGCATAGTACTCGAGGAGCATGGCGCGCTCGAGGTTCGTCACGACTTCATTTCTCTCGTCTACGAGATCCATGAGCTCGTCCGTCTTCTTGCTCTTGACTGGGACGATGCTGACGACAGGTTCGGATCCAGGAAAGAGAGACTCAAAGTAGCGCGTGAGAGCCTTCTTCGAGTGGATGTCTCGCGGAATCCGCTCAATCATGACACTATACGTCGATGGATGCATGCAAAGCATGTAAGAGCGCTGCTTCTCGACAATGTTGGCATATTCGTGATGCAGCAAGTAAAGACCAATGGCAGAGAAAATGTAGACAAAGACGCAAGGGAGCCAGAGCATCTTGGTCCCGACACCTGCGCCCCCGCTCACGTACTGCAGTGTCATCTTGTAGGCATTGCCGCTGCCATCTCCCGACGAAAGGTTGTCAGAAGACCCTGTCGCTGCGTAGGACGATCCGAGAATGATGAGGCCAATCGGCATGATGATGCCAAAGAGCTTTAGCCCGAGGACGATGAAGCGGATCGTCACGTAGGCGTCCATGCCGACCCTTTCGTAGATATCCCGGTCGGTCTTGGGTCGCAGCAGCGGCAGGAACCACATCCACGGTTTTTTGGGCACCTCCTCGATGGGCCTCTGCGGCCATTTGATGTGTTTCTTCCGTGGCGAGTACAGGCTGCGCAGGTAGGTCCGCAGCAGAGCGTGCACGATGACACAGGCAAGCCCGATGGACCCGTACAGCGCCACCGTCGTGCGCAGCTCCGAGGTCGTCACCGGCGCCTCCACCGTCGGCGGCACCGTCGGCGACCCTTCCGACGACATGCTTGCCCTCCCTCCCTCCCTCCCTCCTTCCTCGCGCGCGCCGCGCCTCTCCGCGCGCACGCCTCGCTCTCTTCTCTTTCCGGTTTGCTCTCCTCGCAATCCAATCCAATCCAATCCAATCCAATCCAATCCAGTCTAGTCTGCTCCAAGACCCGGCGTCTCGAGGCCGAGCGCGCTCGCTGGGCAGCAGCAGCAGCAGCACCACCACCACCACCAGCAGCAGCAGCAGCCGAGCGCTCGAGCTTTGTTGCGCACGGCGGACACGACCACGCGACCAGGCAGCAGCAGCGGCCTGAGCCGGAGATAAATGGCGATGCTGGCTCAGGGAGAGAGGCTCACGCCGTGGCGCGCGGGTCGATCGATCAGTCGGTCGATCAGGCGATTGTGGTCAGTCGATCAATCGACAATCGAGCAATTCCTACTGTGTTGGCGGACGACGTGCGAGGGAGAAATGGACGCCTGCCGCGAGGGCCTGCGCGATCTCGCATCTCGCGCGAGGTTGGACGAAAGGAAAGGAAAGGAAAGGAAAGCAAGCACGGCAGTTTCGCGGCGGCATCAGCAGCGTCATGAACGCCTGGGCATCGATCGTTCTCCGTGCCGCGACGGTGGTGCAGTTGGAGTGATTGGCGAGCTGACCACGTTCATCCTGCCGACAGTTATCGCGCAGCCATCGCAAGAGCAATGAACGAACGACCTCCAGGGAAGCAGAGAAGGATACAAACGCCGTTTACTGTTAGCCAGCTATACGGCCTCTGCCTGCGGTGCTAGGCTTCCCCTTCTGGCAGAATTGACGCGTGGATGATGATGAAAATGCTTGCGACATTCGGATGCGAGCAATGCAGTCCGAGGAAGCCGGGGGGGGGGGGGGGGGGGTTACCTTGACATCATGATGATGCCATGATCAGAATACCAGTGCCGGTGCAATGCAATGCTATGCAACGCAGTGCCAGTGCCAGTGCCAGTGCTAGTGCCAGTGCCAGTGCCCGGGCCACAACTTGCGTAAACGGATTTATTGAATCCCGCCACAGGCACAGAGCATGGTGGCCGCAGTTTTGGCCCGTGTCCTTGGACCTTGTGCCAATTCTCGGTCGCATGATGAGCCATCGACCAGCCAATAGCATGATCTCGTGATGAATAAATTTTCGTCACAAATTAATCAGTTTTCGTGTTCCCAAGGCTTGCTTGCTCGCAATGTGCAGCAGAATCCTCTTTCATCGACATGCCTTTCATAGTCAATCCTCCCCCATTCCGTCGCCGTCCGTCACCCTCCGCGCTCATTATGGAGGCCCTCGAAAAGCAAAACAAGCAATGGCAGGAAAAGAAAAAAAAAAGAGAGAGAAGGAAAAGGGACTAATTTGGTGCCGCAACGGCTATCGTGGCCATCATCATAACATCCCTGGCGCACTCTCACTGCGCCGAGTAGTAGAGAAGCTTTTTCCTACATTTCTGCGTCTGTGCCCCCGGGCGGGTCGAGGCCGCCTCCTGCGCGAGGGTCTCGAGGGCCGCGCAGACGCGCACGATGCTCGCAAGCACGCCTCGCCCGGGCGCGGACGAGGCCGTCCTCCCGCGCAAACTTTTGCTGCGCGTGCGCGTAGACCTTGGCCCCAACGGCGCCCAAACGATCGAGGTCCGAGAAGGCGACGACCCGGTGACACTTGCGCAGGAGTTCTGTGACCGTGAGGGCGTACCAGCGCTCCTCGCTCCAAAGCTTGGCGCCGAGATTCACGCTCAGCTCAAAGTCATCCTCGCTCGCAAGGAACAGGACGCTCACGAAAAGGAATCGGATTCAGAACCGAGATTGAGACCTCCTGCGTCGCCAATTTCACCGCCGCCTTCTCCCCCGCCACCGCCGCCGCCGCCTCCTTTGCAGCAAGGCCCCGCACAAGCTACTCACGTTAGAAAGAATGCAGCAGTGCCAACGCCGCCTTCCTCTTTGCCCTCGTCGCCGCCTTCATCATCGTCTTTGACCGCGGTGACGCAAGAGCAAGAGCAAAAAGACAGCGCGGCAGGTCCTCGTGCAGGGTCACAACATCAAGAGAGCCCCGAGGCTCGAAGGAGAGCCTATTATGGCATGCTTCAAGAGCAGTATTGCGCCAAGCTGAACAACAAGCAGCTCGGCGAGAATAAAAAGTCAAGCAAACGCGTAAAGGCGCGTGCGAACAACAATAATAAGTCTGACGCAAGGCTCGGGTATAACAATGGCGCACAGAGAAACGCATCGAGCGCGTTGAGTAGCTGTAGCGGCAGCAGTGACAACAGTAGCAACAGCGGAGCCCGCAGCCGCAAAAGTGTCAGCAGGGAAGAGGCCGAAGCGACCGGTCGTCGTCTCTACAATCAGGGACTCAAGGTCAAGGCCCGTGTTGCCCGCGAGCTGGAGGAAGCCAAACAAGAGAAACATCGCCAAGAGCTCGAGGACTGCACATTTCGCCCCACCATTTCGGCCTATGCTCGGCGGCTCAGTGGTGGCCGTACGCGCGGCGAGGGACTTGAGCTCCAAGTCCGTAAATTTCAAGAGGCCAGAATTGCACGAGAACAGATGCGACGCGTGCGCGACAAGCAAGAGGTCGAAGAAGTCTGCAGCTTTAAGCCTATGATTAGTCGACGAAGCGAAGAGCTCGCCGCAGAAACGCGTCGCCGCGCCGAGAGCGAGCTGCGTAGCGCTAATCTGCACGAGGATCTCTTTCACGAAGCCGCGCACCGCCAAGCCGAGCGTCTACGTCTTGAGCGCACACCTCTATATAGCTTCAAGCCAGAAGTTCATGCTTCTGCATCTGGAACATCGGTCTCGGATGCTTCGGATGTTGCCTTTTTGGAACGGCTCGCAGCGCCGAAGCCCGACCTAGAATGCGTGGCAGATCTTGCGCACCAAGTCGACCCGACGACCGGCCGCGAATTATTCAAGCCTCAGATTGGCAGGGCACCCAAAGAACCCTGGGCCAGACCTGCGGACGTGTCCATCTCCGACTATCTGTTTTACTCGCGGCACCAGTTCCGCGATATCCGCGATCGTCTTCGCCAGGACGAAGACGCCGCCGCCAGAGAGATTCAGGAGCGCGGGGTTATGAGCAAGACCTCGCGTCGTATTGCACAGCAAATTCGCGAGGATCGATTTGCCATGCTCTGGAGATCGCTTCGCGACGATACCTTGCTTGCACCTTCGTCCCAGGGAGCACCGGTACCGACCGCTGAAGAGATCGAGGAGCGCCGTCTCCGCGTTCTCGTCGAGCTTCTTCCCGAGATGCTCCTGCGCCACATTGGGCCCGATGCCGTGCTCGCCGCGTCTTACCTCGATGAGCCTGACTTTTTCGTTTTCCTGATGCGTGCCTCCAAGGGCATTCCTTGCACTTCTGATCTGCTCTTGTCTTGATCTCTACCAACCAAAGCAAACGAAATGAAAAAGAATATATATGTGTTCACAGAACAGAACAAACTTGCGCCAATCACTTTCTTCTTCTTCTTCTTCTTCTTCTTCTGCTTCCCTTGTCGTCATTTTCTCTTCGGCAAGCCAATCGATCAGGCTAGGGCTATCATAAGGGGTGATTACTTCTTACTTTTGATTAGGTAACATTCCATCTCCCACGCACCAATTCATCTATTCGTTCATTCATTCTTCTCCGCCAGCCTCGTCCACATCAAATCCTAAGTGCATCGACAAATGATGATCTTTTAATTGGCCGACGAATTAATGACCGGAGAGCGCGAGTCAACCTTGGCGACCTTGGACAGTAGTCCACCATTCGGTTTTGCCGTTTCGCGTTGAGGATTAGGATGAAACAGCCCGAGCACCGGATTACTTGTTGTATCATCAAAAATGCTGGAGTCGTCGCCCAGGAGGGCATCGGCGTCCTTCTCCATGCTGAGCCAATCCCACGAAGTCATGTCAAGCGGATTCATGACGGCCACGCGCCAGCTCGCGACATCTTGGCTTGAGAGCCCGAGACGAGCTGCCGAGCGCTCGAGAACTTGTTTCGCGGTGTCCCCTTTCCGAATAATGAGCGTCAGCGGAAGGCCGAAGATCTTGGCGCGCTTGAGCTTTGACGGCGTCGGCGAGTAAAAGTGGCGCACCACCACGACTCGAGGCGCAAGGGCGTGATCCTCCATTGCTTCATCATCATCTTCTTCTTCTTCTTCTTCTTCTTCGCCGTTGTCGTCTTCCCCTTCCATCGCGCTCTTGTCCGCCTCCCCTGGCTCAATACTTGCTGCGGTCGACATGGGTAGAGGCGGCGGCGGCGTTGACGGTGCTTTCACAGCATCGTTTTCGCCCTCGCTCTTCTCAAATCCACCGCCACCACCACCGCCACCGGCCCCCATGCCTTCGCCTTCGCCTTGCGGCTCTTCGTCCTCTTCCTTTGCAGCCATGTCCACGTCAGGATCTGATGCTATGGGGCGAACGGATGCCCCTGTCAAGGATGGCGAAGCTTGTTTCCGAGAAAGAGCTGCAGACGTGATCTGGGCAGATCTCTTGAGAGCATTCAAGCGGAGCGGCATGCCCGGCTTGAATTCGCCCGCAGACTCGGACTCTTTTACAATATCAGCAACAACGCGCGAGTTCGTGGATGCTCTCGTGTGGTCCACGTTCGGTAGCGGAATGAGAGGATCCCCTACATCATGTGGTCCAAAGACACCCCGAACTTCCTCCATGTCCTCTACAATCCACCGCACACTGACGGCATCAGCGCGAACGCCAAGCTTCTCACACAGAACATCGCCGAGCATCTTGAATCCCCGCTGAGTGCTCTCGTCTGAGGAATCCAAAAATAGCGTGACCTTTTCCAAGCGCGGATATGTCCCATTAATGTAGTGCACCTCCACAACGCGGCTCACGAGATCGTGCCGGCAAGGCATGACCTCGTACATGATAATGTTTTCTTGCGAGGTCTTTGGCAACAGACAGGCAGCGTTCCGCGCCGTGCGAAACACATTTTCGCCGGGCGTCACGGGTGAAGTGACGCAATTCGTAAAAACACGCGCCGACGAATGAATAGTAAACGTGCATAGCCGGAGACAATCACGATCTGCCTCAGAAATCTCTCCCAAGAGGAACAAGGCGTGTGCAATCGGAAGGCGCGCCAGCTCGATCTTCATCACGTACGGGAGTTCCATGCGTACCGCCTTGCTCATGTCCGGATCTGCACGGTTCAGTACAGAAAACACAAAGCGCTGGTCCAGCGCTCGCACATACTGAACAAGCACCTTGAGCTTAGTGAAGTCTTGGCGCACGCGAACGGGACCAAAGACTTCCACCCGAGCTTCGTCGTCCAGAACTTCTAGTCTGCTACTTGCGCGTGACTTACGCGGCTCAAGTTTCATGTCTTCCTCCTCAGCCATCGATGCCATGGTGTCGAAAAACACCGTCGGCGTCTCATCACCAGCAACGCGAGCTGCGCGGCTCACGTCCTTCTCCCTGGCTGCGTCGACACCATTTTCCTCGACGCCCTTCTCCTCAATCTCCATTGCGCCTGCGCCATTGCTCTCGGACACGGCGGTCGAACCCGAGTTCTCTTCGGCCTCGGCCGTCGTTCCGTTTGGCGTTGTCGCGGGCAAAATTTCAACGAGAATAATGTCGCCATGCTGGAGACTGTTGTCGTTAATGAATTCGACGGTCTTGACAATCTCCTTGACGTTTTTGGTGGTGCACAATTCCTTGAGTTTGTAACGCGACTCTTCCGTTGGTACCTTTCGGTACCCAGCGCGTGGCAAAACTTGGCGCGCGACCATCTGTACGACGTCAGCGTAGCTCGCTGAATTGGAAATTAGAGCATGGCCCACATGCTCCAATTTCTTGGGGATGCCAACTTCTTCAGGCCGCCATTGTCGGAAAAACAAAAGACTGTGCGTATCCGGCAGAGGCCATTCCACCTTGTCTTTTACACTTTTTAGTGGCGCCGAGACGTCCCAGCTCTCCACAAACACTTGAACCTCGGGCATCGGCTCGTTCGAATTAAACGTAAGGACGTCGCGAAGGCGCGCGTGACCATTATCTTCGCCAAAGGGCGGGCTGTCCACACGCTGGGTGTTGTTTTCGCGATGGATCAGGTTCCACACGCGAAGATGACGCCAGTCCGCGGCCCCTGTCCGCGAGGCCAGAGCTTCGAGCAAGTCTTGCACACACGAGTCCTTTTTGATCTCGAGGCGCTCCGCATCCCGCTCGCGGTAAAAGTCTACCAAGTCCTTGACCCGTTGTCCACGTTCGTAACCATAAAACCTGCGCAGCGACTGGTGCGAAATGAAGCGGACCACCAGCGTCGACCGCTCGCGCTCACGACGCTCCTCCTCGAGGCGCTCCTCTTCCTCGTCCTTGAGGAATCGGTCCAAAAGCGCACGAGGCACGCGCTCGTCGGGAACTTCGACCAATACATCCGAAAGCGCGTCTTTGCGAATGTAAACAAGCATATACGCGTTTCCTGGCGTGATAAACCGCGTGGCATCGTCTGTTCGGCCGCCGAAATTGTTACTCACGGCCATCTCCATGCTCGCGGGGTACACCTTTTCATCGTCAAACTTGAGCCAGCGCGACTTGAACGTGCCGTCTTTGTTGCGCGTCATATCGTTGATAAAGGCGTAGTAGTGACCCGAGTTGACATCGCCCCAATGCACAAGAACCGAGTGCAGGACATACTCGTACTGCGGATCAGCTTCGATCTCGGCTTCGGATCGCCGAACGCTCTCATGAAGAAATCGATCAAGTCTCAGATTCACGGGGAAACGGAATTCATCGTTGATCTTGACGGTCATTTCCGTGGCGAATTCAAACTCAAATCGCTTCAGATGCAGGTTGAGCACGGGCGGAAAGGAGAGAAAACCGACCCCCTTGTGCGCATCTTGCTTCCCGTGGCCCTCGGCCTCGTACTGATTGTCTCCGTCAAGCCGCTCGACCTCAATGTACTTGGCAAAGGCCTCGTACACGTTACGCATATTCTTCACATCAAGCTGAATGTCGTAAAACTCTTCGTCACGCGCAGACTCAAAGTCCACATTGATGCACTTGATGTAAGAACGCATTTTGCCCGTGTAGAGTTCTTTGATGAGGTTCTCCGAAGAAGTTCCCTTCATGCGCTCCTCGAGCTTATCCACGAGTTCGCGATTCATTTCTTGCACATCGTGTTGACGGAACAGAAAGGTTGCCTTCCAGCCAAAGGCAGTGGTCAAGCGTCGGGTTGAGACTGACTGATCGCTCGTTTGTAACTGCCAGAACAGTCGCTGTAGCTCAAGCGCAATACCATTATTTGCCTTTTCGTGCGTAGTGTCGAGATCGTACACCTTGAGCCGAAGCTTTTTCGTCATATAGATCGTCTGCAGCAAAGAGTTCAGGTAACACGTTGCGCCGTCGTTTTCCAGACCGACTTTGCCGGTCTGCATTTTGGTGTCAAAGGCGTATCTGTCAAAGTGAGGCGTTGCCACGGCGCGTACAACCAGTGTCCCATCCTTGTCGAGAAGCCCGTTCTCCTCGGTAAGCTCGTCGACGTTGACGAGCGTGTTGCTTCCCCAGTCAGTATTCTCGGCCTTCCAATCGTCTGTGTGTGCAAACTCGATATTCGCCTTGGTTTTGAACGATAAAGACGAGGATGAGCTCGAGATTGTCGTTGGTGTCATTGATGGCTTTGGCGCTGGTCCCACGACCTTGGGGGCCCCTACACACGGCCGATTCTCCTCATCTTCATCGTCTTCCTCTTCGTTGTTGTCTTCGCTCTGCGAAACTTCTTGCGTCCCAATCGTACGTGCGGCACTCGCGATATCGAACTTCTCCCCGTTTGGATCCGTGTCGCCGTCTTCATCCACATCCATCGTATGGAAGCCGGGTCCAGGCGTCCCGGGTCTCGTGAGGCGTGGACGATTCTCTTCATGAGTCATCGCAACGTTATCCTTATTGTCGACTCGCTTCTTGGCGGGGCCATCGCCATAGACGTCGTCATCGTCATCGTAGTCGTCTTCTCCTTCTTCATCGTCCGTGGCGACCTGTTCGGTTACCCGTCCGCCACCACCGTTGGTGAGACGGGCACCGTGTTGTGTCAGCTGCCGTTTCGCAGGCAAGACGTCCGACGCTCCCCGCTCTACCTCGACGACAGAGTCCTTTGTTCCGTCACTAGGCGGCCCTCCTGCATCGGGTCGCTTGCGCTTAAAGCCGGGCGCTGGCGTCGGATGCCTCACGACTTCCAACCGATATTCGATGCGGCGCGAGTACGCTGGCCCAAGCTTACGTTGCAGCTCCTCTGGGGGATCTCGCCACTCCAGAAAGAGTGCTAAGCGCTTTGGGAGTGAAGCTATCCCGTAGGGGAAGAGGATGAGTCCAAAGTGGTATCCATCCGGCGTCTCGACAGCATCCGACTTCATGGGCTTGACCGCGCCGTCCTCGTCTTCCGCTTGCACTCTGGCCTTATCCAGCACGTCGCGGAAGTTCTTCACTTTCATGACTACCTCAAACTTGTTTGCTACGTCGAGTGAGTCAGATACATAGCCTGGCCGCGGACCATAAATCAGATGGTCGTCTTCCTCGCTCACGTGCACCTCGAGTGGTGGTGGTGGTGGAGGTGGTGGTGGAGGTGGTGATGACGTCAAGGATGGGCGCGATGCTGCGCCTTGTTTCCTCGCGCCCATGGCGGTATTGTCTTCTCCTTGTCCCTCTCCTCCTTCGCCGCCGTCGTCGTCGTTTTTATCGTCGTTTGCGGCTGCAGTAGCGGCGGCGGGGGGAACGGGGGAAGCCGCGGTCTTGTTTTCGTCTTCATCCATGATGTTGGCGTCGTTTTTCTTTTGGACCGTTTCCCCACCTTTCTCCGGGTCCGTGGTTTCCGTGCCATTCACGATGTTGCCTTCGTTGCTGGCATCCTGACCTGGAGCTTGTTGCCCATTGATTTGAGCAATCTGCGGTTGCGATTGGACTTTGGCTCTGCTTTCAGCGGTCGCGCCTTCGCGGTTGCCATTGTTGGCGGCGTTCCCGTTCGCGGCCGCAGTGCTCGTCTCCTCGAGCCGCATGGGCGCGAGCAGCGCGGCCTGGTTTCCCTTGGCGCCGCCGCCTCCACTCGCCTCCACGGCGCGACTGAATTGCGTGCGTCCGGGTGGCATCCTGCGCGCGCCTTTTCAGGCAGAACGACCGACCAACCGACCGACCGACCGACCAAGGTATCGATCGACCTCGCGAAGATCCAGACGCGCACGCGGACTCCCACGCGTCCCGCGCCGCGGTCTCCCCCTCGCGCGCGGTTTCCGGGCGGCCGGAGGGGCCGAGGGCCTGCGCGTGCGTCGGGCGTGCGCGTGCGCGGCGCAGGCGCGGCCTCGGGCGTCTTCTTCGCTCTGCAGGGTCGATCGGTCGATCGATCCATCGCTCTTCAAATCTCCTGGCTCGTGTGAGCGCGGATTCACAGTCGAAACCCATTCAAATCGCATTCAAATTCAAACCGACCCAAGTGGCGAATCCAGGAGCCAAGTTCAAACAGAGGCCTGCTGCGAAGCCGCCGGGAAAAAGAGGGAAAGCCTCGCAAGTGGGCTATAGCGCGCCGCGCCAAGTGGGATATGGCCGCGCCGCACTTGCGCCGCCGCTTCAGGGCACTTGCGCCCGCGCCCGCGCAAGTCGGCATACCGTGCAGCAGCCTCGAGGGCAGCGCGGGCTTCCTTCGCTTCCTTTCCTTTCTTTGGTCTGCGCGTCGCGGACAGCGCGAGCGAGAGAGCGGAGACGCGCGAGGTCGCAAGGGAGAAGGGAGAAGAGCTCGAATTTATTTGCGTTACTAATGTTGCTAGCTTGGGGCCGGGATTATTTTGGGCACATGAATGCTTCGAGGAACCTAACCACCAACGACAATCAAAGGCAACAAGAGACCACACAGATCGAAAATGACTCCATCGGCTTGGCTTGACTTGGCTTGGCTTGGCTTGGCTTGGCTTGGCTCGGCTTGGCTTGGCTTAGCTTAGCTTGGCTGGGGGCTTGACCGGGGGCTTGACTTGGCTTGAAGATTTACTTGTACATGAAGAGGTAGGAAGATGACTTTAGCCTACACGTCGAGCAGGAGCTGCTGCACAATCTGCGAAACGTGGGTTGGCTCCACTTGAATTTGGCCACTCGCCAGACCTGTCAGCGCGTACACATTCCGGGTAACGCTATTGTCCGCGTCGCTCCCGAGCCCGTTTCTGTTCTCGCCTTGTTCCTCGCGCGCAGCCGCAATGCTGCGGTCAATGGTCTCCTGCATCACAAGACGCAAATATTCTGTCACCAATTTGAGCGTGTGCTGTTTAATACGTACATCCTCGCCGAGTTTGTTGCGAAGAAGCGCGAGCACCACGTCCTGCGCGCAAACCGAGTCAGTCTTTTCTCGCTCCCGTCAATCCTCATCCTTCTTCTCCTCCTCGTCAACCTCAACGTCGCCGTCGTCGCGTTGCCATCCCTTTCTCCTGTTTCTTCGTCGAGCCGCGCGACTTCTCTGCAGGGACGGCGGCAGACATTTGGGCCCACCTCGACGTACCTCTTCGAGGCGTGGCGTCTCAAACACGTCGTCCTGCGAGAGCTCGAGGTCCATGTTCCCGCGGCTCCTCGCTTTGTCTGTCTGTCTGTCTGTCTGTCTGTCTGTCTGTCTGTCTGTCTGTATTAATGTCTGTATTAATGTCTGTATTAATGTCTCTCCTTTCGCGCTCTTGTGAGTTGTGTTGCCCGACCTTGCATTCTCTCCTTTTGCTTAAACTTGCCTTCACTCCTTTTGCTTATAGTACTCGGAATATCCTTTGCCTCAAGTTCGCTTCGCGTCTCCAGAGCCGCCCGAAACGACAGGACTCGGATCCCAAGCTCGCGTTGAAACGCGAGACACTCTCTCACCGCTGCTGGTGCTGGCGCTGGTGCAATAGCGAGGGCGACAGCGACGAGAGCCAAGCGAACCGAGCGGCAACGGGCTAGACTAGACCTCAGGAACTCGGAAGTTGACCATGCGGCTCGCAACGACGTTAGCTCTGCTGGTAGCGCTGCCGCTGACAAGCACGGTCGCAGTCAAGCCCGAAGACGGCTGCGTCCTCGTGAGCGGGGCGACCGGCTTCGTGGCAGGACATACCATCGAAGTTCTCCTCAGCAAAGGCTTTACGGTGCATGGGACGGTACGCTCTCTTGAAGATGAGCACAAGTACAGCTTTCTACGCGAGATCGAGGATGAGATGCCCGGGGCCCTGGAACTCTTTGAGGCAGACATTCTCGAACCCAAATCATTAGATCAAGCTGCCAAAGGATGCAGCTCCATGCTCCATATTGCAAGCGCCGTGGTCACCACCGGCCTAAACCCTCAAACTGTCGTGGATACTGCCGTGGCTGGAACGCGTGCCGCCTTGGACACAGCAAAGAAACACCAGTTTAAAGCTCTCGTCGTCACGTCCTCAGTGGCGACCCTCTTCCCCGACAAGGATCGTCTTGAAAAGCTGGGCAAGGACTACCCGCCTGCAACCGAAGCTGACTGGAACACGTTTGCACAGCCCGACTTTGGTACCTACGCATACTCCAAGGTGATGGCCGAGAAATCCACCCTCCAATGGCTGGACGAAAATGAGCACGAGTTTCGCTACGCATCCGTTCACTTTCCCTTTGCGATTGGTCCTCAGCAAGCCATGCGCGTCACCTCATCGAACTTGCTCATCAAGGTCGCGCTCTCTGGGGAGCTTCCGCTCGCGCTTCCTTTACGCTCGAGCATTGTCGACGTCCGTGACGTCGCGAGGGCCCATGTCCACTTGCTTGAGCAAGAGGCTGCCAAGGGTCGCTACATTGTGGCACTCGACCCCGACGGAGGTTCAAGCACCAATCCGCGAGACTGTATGAATATTCTCAAGAGAGGATTTCCTGACAGCCCCATTCCAAGCTTTCAATATGAGCTCCCAACATGGGCCGCTAAAATTCTTTCCAAGATCGATCGTCGCGTCGATGTTGCCCAGATATCCATGGGTGATTACTTTGACAAACATCCAGGATACATTGGCACGCGAATTGTCGACGAACTTGGGTTTGAATACAAGTACACAAATACCTCGGAGACGATCCTCGATGCCGGTCAATCCATGGTGGATCTCGGCATTGTCGACTTTGACAACCAGACCGTAAATCCGGTCATTGTCGCCTTCATGACGTCGCCCTTGCTCGGATTGATTGTACTTGGCATTCTCTACACCATTTGCTGCTCTACAGGAGTGCGTCTGAAAGAAAAGAAGAACTGAGAAGAAGCATGAGATTGATGGTTGTACTTGACCTTCTTTTAACTTGGAGAAGGAAAAGGGAAAAGGGAAAATGCGTGACAATCTTTGCGTCTCTTGACGCGGCAGTGGTGATTCGATTCTCATGATACAAACCAGCGAGGCAAAACGATGCAAGGCAATATGATGACAGTACGTACCTTTGTAACATCGTGAACATCCATTTTTTTTTTTACTGCACGCTGCTAGAAAAATCTTGCGTCAAACGCTTCTGCTTGCAAGAACTTGTGTGTCTCACTGGAAAAATATACCCAGGCCCGGCCTTCATTGCACAATTAAACCCCATTTTTTTTCTCATAAATGAAAAGAGGTCTAAAGAGATGAAAAGAGGTTTAACGGTCCCCCTTGGTTCAGGCTGAGCCTAGGTTAGAACCGCGGCACCGCAAAGGCGCTGCTCCTAGTTGGTTCAGGCTTGCAACGCTGTGCTGTCGTAGATCTCAATGCCGTAGACGGGCTAAAGTGTGGCAAAGGAGGATAGAGGACATCAAACTTCCGAGCGAGTTCGCACTGGCACTTGCAGGCAGACGAGCGGACAAGCCACGATGTCGTCGCTGATGGCCATGCCGCTCGTCATCGTAAATCTTGGCGGCGAGATGATGTATGTGTTGAATCAGCGTCTCGAGGCGCAAGCCATTCAGCAAGAAAAGGCACGTCAAGTCATGGACGAGGTTATCGGCGCCATGTTCAATACAACATTTGTAGACGCGCTCTTCAAGCCGAACCCCGTGTACACTTTTCGTGCGACCAAGCTCATTTTTCAAAAGCTGGCGCACTGTTCAATCATGAAGCTGAATGAGACAAGCATGGGCAAATTGTACGATCTCATGACCATGGTGTTCAAGTTTCAGATTCTCGCAAGTCGGTCGCCGCGTGATATTATCGAAATCTCCCTCAAACACATTGACAACATGAAGAACATTGTCAGCCCCTCCTTGCGAGACACGCTCGAAGCTTGCGCAGAGCGCGTCAAGACGACCTACGAGGCGTTTTCGACGGGCCAGCTCTGGGCCTTGCGTCAAACCTTGCTCGAATTCTTGCAAGGTCGCAACGTCAAAATCAGTCTTCTCTTGCAGGAAAACTTTCAGACCCGGAACGGAAAGTTCATCGTCAATCTCGATGGCCCCTGTCCTTGCGAAACACCGCTGCCGGGCAAGATTCGATACTACGACGCGGAGAACTCAATTTCGCGCGAATCTGAGGCGGATCTTGGCGTTTTCAAGGTTGCGGAACCTGTTGAATACGATGAAGAGTCCTACAGAGAGACCCAATCACTTCTCGGTGACAACTTGTATGCCATGTTTCGCGGAGGCGCGAGCGCCAAACCCGAAGCATCGAACCAAGCGGAAGAAGAGCCGAGTGCAAGCGAAGAAAAAGACAGCGCAGAGGCCAAATCAAGTGCCGAGGAGGAAAAGTCGGTCAGCGGCGCAGACGAAATGAACATTCTCGCAAATCTCATCGTTCCACCGTCGGCATCGGCCTCGCGCAAGGCACCTAGCTTTCGACTAAATCTATTCGGGGCCGCCAACGAGGACTTTGGCATTGATCCTTTTGGAAAGAGTCGTCCATCCCCGAATCAGCCTGTCGCCGAATCGAAACACCCTGATCGGGGTGTGACCATGAAGTTTGATGCCAAGGCCTCCCATCGGTCTCTTGGTGAGCGCATGAAAGATTTGGGCATGGACGATCAAGCACCGGCTACAACTTCTTCTTCTTCTTCTTGTGCAGCTGCTGCTGACAAACTGAGCGCATATGGTGGTCGCCGCCTCGAGCACGGCGCGAGCAAGACAGCCGACGAGGATGACGACATTTCGTCGAATGGAGAGGCTGACGACGATGACGACGATCTTCTCGACCTCATGGACCAAGCCACAGCTAACGGATCGCATAAATAAGAAATCGTAAGACATCAAAATAAAAAAACAGGATGATGGCTGACTGATTTAATCTCATTGGTACCACGTTACAGATGTCGATTCTCACCATCCATTCCTTATGCGGATTTGCTCTCGTCCGTGTAGCGGAGTCCAGCAAAAGCGCGTTCCCGAATCATCTTGGCCTCTTCTTCGCCGGCAGTGCGAATGACAACATTGTTTGCGTAGCTGTGTACGTTTCCTGTTCGCGGGTCAAAATAACCTTCCAGGCAATCATACATGCCGTACGGCACGGTTTGGTCGCTACGACGCAAAAGCGTTGCACCACTGGGCTCGATACCGTTCTCGTGCTCTTCCCAGAATCGCCTATCGCGCGCTGTGCAAAACCCCCACTCTGCTTTCTCCTCGTACGCAAGACCGTCCTCAAAGGTGAACTCGCCTCGCACGAGTTGGCCCTTCTCCCAGGTTCCGGCAAAGGACCCTTTTCCCGGGAGATGCAGCACGCCTTCGCCATGAAAGCACCCATTGAGAAAAGGTCCCACGTACCGCGTCCCATTCTCGAACTTGTATTCCACGGGCTCCTTTGACTCCATCCGGCCTTGCACAAAGTCCCCCGCGTACTCTCCGCCAGGGAGCCTGAGCTGGTTCACGTCCTCCGTGTCCGCCATCGTCTCTGCTCGAGCGTCGCTTGCTCCTCGCTCTCCCCTTGCAGCTTTGCTTTCTCTACGCGCGAACCGCGCTGCTAACTTGGCAACTGGTTGATCCAACTGGACACGGTCCGCGCCGGGGCTACTTTTTTTGTTTGTTTCTTTGTTTCTTTCTTTCCTTTTAACTCAAACGGTGTGTACCGCCTCGCAACCCACCACGGAACCTTGTATTTATCCAAGTTGCGTCTGTCCACTTCGCTTTCTTAAAGCAGTGGACAGCGGGCTAGCGACGCGCAATGAGTGCTGCAGATGCCCAGCGAGCGCTGCTTAGAAAGAAGGAAGACTAACTGTTGCCCACGAGACTTTGAAGCAGCGTTCCGTTGAAAACGATGGGCGCAAACTCACTCACGCTGCGGAAATTCGAACGTATTATGTTGGCAATAGGGGAAAAATTGCATGGGGGAAAGAAAAAGCTCAGCGGCGCATAGGGTTTTTTGAAGGGAGACTTGGCTCACTAGTTGTAAATGCGAACCTGGATCCGGACAGTATTTTATTCTTCTGTCTTGCCCAAGTCTTTTTGTTGACCAGAGTGAGACTTTTATGGACCCAAGTCTTTCCAACCCAAGAGTAAAAAACAATCGTGACAACTGTGTCGCTGGGTCAGAAAAGATCGGCACGACATTCGCATGGATTTGGTAAGGGAGGAAAAACCCCTTTGACGCGGCGCATCAAGTGCCGAAGGTATTAACGCGAACAGATCTTACGACAACATATTTTCGAAAGCCCATGTTCCAAAGTTATATTGCGATCGCTACGGTGGAAGTTTGTCGCCCTATTGTTGGCTTTGTTCGTCAATGTCTGCCTCGTCACGATCATTGTCTCCGAAAAAATCCAACATTGTCTACAAGCCTGAGGAGAGAGTGCGCTGAGAGTGCGAGTGTGCTGAGAGTGCGCGTAAAAGAAGTGCACAAGCTCATGGGAACGGAGCTGGTATAAAGGTTCGAATCGCCGGCGCAAGCCATATTTTTGATCCTGTATGTAGAGATAGGAAAACGAATTTGGTGGGAAGTCACTGCCATTTTCTTTCTTTCTTTCTTTCTTTCTTTCTTTCTTTCTTTCTTTCTTTCTTTCTTTCTTTCTTTCTTTCTTTCTTTCCGATTTCTATCTTTCTCGATTTCTTTCTCGATTTCTTTCTTTCTTTTGGTCTCGAAGGACGATCGATGAAGCAGAGAACAATTAGAAGTCCGGCGGAGCGCTAAATCCGAGGGGAGAGTTGCGCGCGCGCGCTCGCGAGGATGGCAGCGATGGCGTCGGATGATGGCTCGGTGCTGCAGCAGCTCATGGACATGGGCTTTGCAGAGGAGGAGTGCAAACGCGCGCTTGCCAAGGCTGATCATGCCACCGTGGACGCTGCAGTACGTGTTTGGTCTCAACGACAACGTGCGCACGCTCGCGCGCTCGGGTTGCGTCGTAGACAGGTCCAAGAGGCCATGGCAAAGGACAAAAGAGGAATCGGTCACTAACTAGCATGAAATTGCAGCTGCAATGGCTTGTGAGCAACGACGGAAAAGCCGACGCTGAAAGCAAAAACGCTGACTCAGCAAAGGCAGAGCCCAAGGACGCTGATGGAGACTCGACAATGGGCGACGAAGCTGCAGGCGCGCCAGATACGGAAGGAATCAAAGTCGTACGTTACGAAGAAGGAAGCCCTTATCCGCACTGGATTCCCTATCTGAACAATGCGAAAGCATTGTGATGTGAAATATGTTGGCGTCTAACATTGTTGCACTTCATTTCAATCTCAGGTTCGTTCCTACAAGTGCGTGGATACAGGAAAGCTTTTTCGCACGATGCAGGACGCGCAGCTGTACGCGGAGCGCACAGGGCACTCAAACTTTGAAGAGTCCGATATCGAGGTCCCGCCCCTTTCCGAGGAAGAAAAAGCTGAGAAATTGGCCCAGCTCCGCGCCAAGGTCGAAGAGCGGCGCAAACAGCGAGCCGAAGAAGAAAAACAGGCCGAGCTCACGCGCGAACTTGAGCGTCGGCGTGGCGGGAGGGAGATGGCTGCCATCAAGTAAGTGAGACCACAACAGTAAAGAAGAAAGTTCTAGGCGAGACGCACGAATGACTCACGAAAAACTCGTTTTATTCGTGCTCTTGCGCAGAGAGGAGCACGAAAAGCTCCAGCGAGAGCGTGAAATTGAGCTCGAGAAGCGGGAAAAGGCTGCTTTCAAGGCACAACGAGACCGTCTTCGCCAGGAGATTGCAAATGATAAAGCTGAGCGCGCTGCAGAGGCCGCGCGGCGGCGAGGCGAAACGCCAGATCAGGTGAAGAAGGCGTTTCAAGAGGCGTACGATCGCGCATTGGGCAAGGAGAAAGACCAAGAGAAGGCTGCGCAGAAGGCGGCTCTCTCTGCAGAGGAAAAGATTGACGCTGCAATCAAGGACTTGGCTGCATACCGCGCTGGTGGTGATGGCGAGCGCGCGCTGTCAACCATCAAGAAGATGCTGTCCAATATTGTCTCGACTCCTGAGGAGCCCAAATTCAAGCAAATCAACTTGCAAAATGCCGCATTCAAAAAGCGCGTAGCCTCGCTCATGGGGGGCGTGGCGCTGTTCAAGGCTTGTGGCTTTAACAAGGACACCGTGCAGCAAAAGCTCATTCTCGAAGACGATGCCCTCAACGTCTCCTTGCTGGAGACCGCCGTCTCGAAGATTGATGCTGCTCTTGCGAAAGCTTGAGCCGGGTTTGGCATCAGAGCACGACACACACACAGCAGAGGGTAGCGGAACACGATACAATTTCATTTTCTATCTAACATACATACGTACACCATGGCTATCGGAATGCAGAGTGCTTTCCGTGACAGAAAAGAGATAGGGAAAGGAAGGCTTGCTTGATCGCTTGTGTTTTTTGATAGCTTGTTTGATATTCCTCTTTTCCCTCACTGTCTTTGCTCTTCTCGCCCTCCCCCTCTCTCATGTTCGTCACAGTGACAGTAAGTGAAGAGGGGTCCCCGCACGCGCCTAAAGGGTACACACCTATGTCCTCGCGCTGGTGGCGCCGAGTTCTGCGCTGCAAGGCAAAAACCCACGAGCCCCGTGCAGTCCTGCAACAGCGTGCGCGCGCGTGTGGCTGCCATTGCTACTCGGATTTGGTCTTGCATCTTCGCGTAGTATTCTGGAGTTGCGTGTTCGCGCGACTGTTCGAAGGAGCGAGCGACCTGACGTTTGTTGGCGTCCTCGCGGAGTTCCTGTGCGTGTGCAAGGAAGGGAGGGACTTCAATCAACAACAATAAAAAGCACCATGGACAGCACGGACCTCGCCCTGCTCAGCCTTGTCAAGGCGCACCTGGAGACGAGCAAGTCGTCCAAGGTAGCAAAACTCGCCAAGTCGCTCACAAAGGCGGTCGAGGAGGAGCTCCCTGAAGTTGGCGAGCTCACTCTCAAGGACCTCTACGAAAAGCACCTCAAGGAGAACCCAGCTGCTCAAGTGGACAGCGACAACAGCAGCAGCGACAGCGACTCTGAGGACGAGGACGAGGACAAGGAAGACAAGCAGGACCAGGTCAAGGCCAAGGATGAAGAGAATAGCAGCAGCGAGGACGAAAGCAGCGACTCTGATGACGATGAGGAAGACGAGGACGATGCTACGAAAAAGGGGGCTGCCAAGGCTGACTCCGACGCCGACGATGAGTCCTCTGATTCGGACGATGATGACGACTCCTCTTCCTCGGACGATGACTCTGATGCCGAAGAAGAGAAAAAGGAAGACGAAGAAGACATGAAGGCCTCCGAGGCCGCCAAGGAGGAGAAGAAAACCAAAAAGAAGAGCAAAGAGGATGAAGAAGAAGACGACAAGAACGAGTCCTCCGATGATGAGGACGAAATGGAGGACAAACCCTCTAAGAAGACCGAGACCAAGGCCGAGGCAGAGGCTGAAGAAGAGGAGAGCAGCGACTCTGAAGACTCGTCATCGTCTTCTTCCGAGGAAGAGGAAGAGGGAGAGGAAGAAGAGGAGAAGAAGGAGAAAAAGACAGCAAGCAAGGCTTCCAAGAAGAAGGAGGAGAGCAGTGACGAGGATTCTTCTGATGACTCCGCGTCTGAGGATTCCTCTGATGACTCCGAAGACTCGGACAACGAAAAGGAAGAAACCACCAAAAAACAAGAGACCGCCGAGGAAGAGAAAACAGTCAAGACCACGGTTGAAGCCGACGCGGAGCCTGCCCCGGAAGCCAACCCTCGCAAGAGACGGCGATCGGCAGCCGGTATCGACACAGAAGAGCCTCCTCGGAAGCGCCAGGAAGGCAAGCGATTTGAGCGCGTGGATGTCGACTTTTGGAATTCGCAGATCAAGGACGATCGTCTCCGCGACAACTCTTATGCTGCAGCTTTTGGCAACGATGGCTGGGGAGCCAAGGCCAGTGACACTCTTATGCGTGTTCGTGGCAAGGACTTTCGTCACGAGAAGACGAAGAAGAAGCGCGGCGGCTACCGTGGCGGTCTTATTGACAACAACTTTGTCGCCAGTGTGCAATTCAGCGATAGCGATGACGAATGAAAGTGTACAGCGCAAGCTCCACATTTTCTTCCTCTTTTTGGCCACGAGCCTCCAATTTCTATCTTCAAAAAATATATGTTTCTCTCTCTTTCGGTTCATTTATTCACTCATTCATAATGATTCTTCTCCTCGGCGTCTCCATTGTCCGTCAGCGCCGAGCAAATGCTGTCCGTAGAGAGAGTCGACGGCTGGTTCCGCAAGAAACACTCCACATAGACTTTCGCCAGTCCAGGGGCGAAACTAAGTACTGCATCTTCGATGTCTTTTTTTTCGAGTGTTTCGTGAGATTC
This sequence comes from Schizochytrium sp. CCTCC M209059, assembly GCA_000818945.1. Lineage (NCBI taxonomy): Eukaryota > Bigyra > Thraustochytrida > Thraustochytriidae > Schizochytrium > Schizochytrium sp. CCTCC M209059. The sequence continues at coordinate 348,287 of KN805395.1, read as the reverse complement.
AAGTCGTTCCAGTGTCGCCAGAAAGTCATCCATGCAGGATTCAAGTGCAGAGCGCAAAGCTTCAGTAGCAATGGAGGGGCTCAGCGCAATGAGGCCTCGCTCATCGCGAGCCATCTCAGGGTCGCAAGCAACGCAAAATTGCCACGTGTGCGCCGGGCTTGCCTTGGTAACTGGCTTGGCAAAGGTCTCGAATTCTTCGACGTTGGAGAGCTTTCCAGAGAATCTAAACTTGGTGGAGCTCGACAATGCTTGGTTGCTCATCCGATGCTTGATGAAAAAGGCATCTCCAACCTTGACAGGTGCACGAGAAACATTGATACGCCAACCCGCGTCGCCAGGAAGCGAGGACTCAATCTTCCATTCTGCTTGCTTGCTATAAGTCTTGCTCACACGCACATCTGACTCACTCGCGAGCTTCGATACGCGTTGATACGATTTTGGCTCGCAGGTCACCCAAGCATTCGATAGAACAACGCCATCTGCGTTCGCAGTAAGTACCTGTGCATACGCAACAGAAGAAAGAGAGAGAGGGACGGAGAGGGGGGAGAAGGGGTTAGCGAGAAGGACGCAAATCGCCGAGGCCCTAGGGCCTAGCGTCTAGTCTACGACAAATTCTCGAACTTACAGGATCGCAAATGAGGGTAAAGACGTCGCCATAGCACAAAGGTGTGTCGGTGGGAATCTCTTGGCCATGCGGTGGCACAATGCGAAAGACAGTTCTGGCCATGGGCCGGATTTCACTGGTCGGCCAGGTTGATACCATCCAGTCGTCGCCGGCAGGGTGTACAGCGAGATAGCCTCCCGTTTCGCTGTTTTCGAGCATGACCGAATCCCCAAAGTAAAGAGCCTCATCCTGATGTTTAAAGGTCAGAGGACATCCTTGCAATGCATGTTGAAATACCGTGTGCCGCTCCGAAAGCAGCAGCTTATTCGCCTTCTTTCGTGCAAGGTACTCGGCGAATTTGATCTCCTCCTCCTGCACGTCTTCGGACCAATTGCCAACAAGCGTTTGCTGGCCATACTGCGTTGTACCGGTCTGCAGCGCCATTTGCACAGGTTGCTCTCCTTACGAGTCTAGCGCGTTCTCTTGCTCTCGACCGTCGAGACTGTCGTGCGTGCGCGGGACTTTTCGCGCTGCGTGTCGCCCTTCCTTTTGGTGGCGTTTTGCCTGTACTCACAAGCAAAGCAATCACAATGTGCGAGGCGGGAAAAAGAAAGGAAAAGTTTGCAAAAAGATCCTTGCCTAGCCTCTCGTACTTGTAGTCTTGGAGGGCGGTGGTAAATGATTGTCTTCCGTCCTGCCATTTTTATCGCTCGTAAAAGGGCAACTCGCTCGTAAAAAGGGCCAACGGATCAATTATGGGAACCAAGGGAATATCTTATCTAAAAAGTCTGACTGGCTGTCTGTGACTTCGCCTGGAAGGGGCTGCTCGGGCTACAAGTCATAGAATCTCAAGCCTTCAAGGGAAAAGCCCAAGAATGCGCGAGAACTTCAATCTCAGAAGTTTTTTTATATTTTGTGTAGTAATTTTTTCACAAAAGAAAAGGGGGCGCATACATCACACATGTAATACGAGCAAGCAAACCTGACATCTCGAGCTAGCTAGCTAGGTCTATCATTGTGTGATTCTGCGCAAGTCAAGACTATTCCACCTGGTTCTCATGTTTGTGCGCATCTTGCAACTGCCAAGCTAACCTTAGTCGACGTTAACTCAGATCGATAATGGGATGATGAGTCTCATGACGACGACGCCGACGGCGACGATGACGACGATGATGATGCGGCATCCGCTGCAGATAAGTTTGATACTTCGGAAATCTCGCCAACATCCACATGTTTGTTCTGCATCACAGCGATGACACAGTCCTTGTACTCGTCGAACTCATCCTGCGCATCGCTTTGTTAGAAACGACCACATTTTTCACTTCATTTCATTTCATTTCATGTCGGAGAATTTACGTGCGCACTTACCTGGCATCCAGGCATCACATTGCCCTTCATGAACTCCTCCGTGTACCACTGCCGGAAGCAGTTTTCATAGACCTGTTTGATCTTGGCGCACTTCTTATTTGCCTTTTCCATGGTGCCTTTTCTCGCGCTTGTTTACCACGCCGTCGAAGGCAGGCCAGCCACCCAAGCAGCCACGCCTGCAACTCTCGCGTTGCTCTCCACGGACGGAGCTTGCCTTTCGCGCTCACGGCCGGAGCGAAGGGGCGTTTGCGCAGCCACGAGTCTCTAGCGTCGCCCACGAGCAAGACCACTTCGGCCTTGCTTTGCAGAGGTCAGTTCGCGGTGCTCGCCGAGGTCGCCGGGGCCTCGAGGCGATCGATCAGATCGACTAATGCCAAGCCCACGCGCACTCTGGTGAGAGGCGTCGCGCGACAAGACAAGACAACGCACGCCACGGATAGCCCGGGAGTCAAGTCGACTCGAGTCAAGCAGCCGCCTGCTGCTGCGTCGTGCACCCTTCAAAAGAAAAATGCACGTCTGGATGGACCTTGCTTTTGGCGCTCTGCGACGAGACCTTTACTTTCGTCTGTCACTTTCGGAACGAGGTGCGTTCGATATTACCAAACAAGCACAATGTGGACAAGAATAATAGCCAAGCACATAGCGCAATCCTTGTTTGAACGTTCTACATGTTGCGACGTACAAGGGACAGATGCGAACGGAGGTTTCTCGAGAGACGCTAGCTAGTGCATGAAGCCTGTCATGTTTTTCTCGAGCGAGTTCGATTCACTTGAGCTCGATTCCCCAGTTTGCGATATGTACATAATTGAAATGCCCAGCCTACAGCCCTTGTTGCTTCTTTTGTGGAACGGCGCGTCCTCGTATACAGCCACGCCTCTCCCTAGAATGCAAGAAAGTCGAAAAGGAGCGTTTTCCGACACAATCTCGAGCATTGTCTTACTATTAACTATTTCGATCATCCTCTCTTCGTTAAAACTTTACGTTGCACTTGTAATTGTAAAGCCGAGCGTTGCGCTCTTTTCGCTTCTTCTATCCCGTCCAAGCGAGCCAGTTCTTCTACTCTTGGGACGATCCGGAATTCTGTCGTTTCGAGAGTTGCAGAGCGCGGAATTCCGGGACCTGCCAAAGTGGCAGGCACCGTCTTTTTTGCAGTGGCTTCTTGGGCTTGTCTTCGCGAGCCAGACCGAGAGAGAGGCACGTCAACAAACCACCTGACAGACCTGCATGTATAGATAGCTCAGGGCCTGCCTCGTCGCGCGCCCAAAAGCGTGATCAGGCACGACTCCGAACGAAGATAGCACAGTCGCTCGCTCGTGCATCTGCTCGCTTCGTTCGCACGAAAGTCAACACCGTCGAGTCGTGAGACGTTGGAGAGATCCTCACGGGACACCTTCGTTGGCGACGACCATGGGCGTTAAGTCGCTCCTGACGCGACTCGTCGGCGTGGCGGTATGCGCGTCGGCTCTGCTGCGTACCGATCTCGCGGTTGCCTATGGCAAGGGCTCTGGGTTTCCCAAGACGCCAATCTCTCCCCTGGGAATCACCGGCAGCTTTGCTATGGCCAACCTCGAGCGCCTCCCGCCCAAAGCCCAAGCTGTCACAAAGCGCCTCCTCACCGCCATGGCCATTCCCGGTGAGTTTGCCATCGAACAAGGCGTTCTTCCCGCTCCAAAGCGCAAGAAGAGCTCGAAGCGACCCGAGCCCAAGACGCTCGAGGGCAAGGCGCTCGAGTGGCTTAAGCGCCTAAAGGCTAGCACCGGCATGAAAGAGCTTCTCAAAGAAAACACCTTTGCGGTCGCCGGAGCGCTCGTAATCCTCGCTTCCAGTCTACTGGCCCTCTTCTGGCCCTACGAGTGCATGCAAAACTTCTTGCTTGGCATTGGCTTCTTCTGGCTTGGTGTCAACGGCGCGCTCGGAGACGATGCGACATTTACGCCGGCCTTTTATGTCACGATTGTGATCCTCGTCTTGAGTCTCTACTTTCTTGCCGAGGAAGATCCTCGCCGTGCTGAAAAGGAAGCCGAGGCTGCCGCCAAAAAGGAGCTTGAGGCCAAAGAAAAGCAAGAGACCGAGGACGAGTGGAACGACGGTATTGGGGGCGTCAGTGCCGAGACCATTCGAAAACGCAACGCCGCAGAATGCAAAGACGATTGCTGCTCCTAAGAATTAGTGCGAAGAAAAAAAAATGAGAAAGTACAGAAATCTGTGTTTTTCCAAGGGCATTGTCAAAAAAGTCTGGAGAGATGGACCCGGAAAACGGCGAAGAAAGGAGGGACTATTTTTGATTCACTCTCCATTAAATTTTCTCTCCTTCTGATTACAACCGAGGGTTCGCTATTACTCGCATCGGTCGACTCGTCCATAGACTATGCTAATCGTTTGAGCGCTTTCTACTTTCTACCTTGGGGAGGAGCGCACAATCAGAGAGCACCGCCCAACCCTGCCGCCACATACATATACACAAACACCCAGCTTGTTCACTTGTCATCACAGGATATAAAGGACAAGAGTGTCCATGCTCCCAAGTATGAGTCGATCCGGTCGCAAATGCCGCCATGGGGGCCTAAAAGGCCAGAAAAATCTTTGGTGCCCATGATACGCTTGGCAAGAGAAAAGCCAAGGTCGCCGGCTACCCCAGCCAGGAAGATAGGGCCTGTGAGAGCGGGAGGCCAACCGTGTAGAGCCCATGCATATAAGATTGTCACCACAAGTCCACCAACGTAGCCCTCCAAGGACTTGTTGGGCGAAATACTCGGCAGGAAGCGCGTTCGTCCGAATGCTCGACCAAAGCCGAGCTGAGCAGAGTCCGATACAAGGAGAACGATGGCGATGGTCTCCATGGAACGGCGATGGCCAGGGCAAGGCCCCATGATCCGCGACTCGATGCTCAGCATCGTCGGCACTGTCCAGGCAACGAGTGCCAACGTCGCAAATACGAGGCGGGCCCAGTCCTGCACGCTCGCACGGCCGTGCGCGACTGCACGTGCAGCAGGAGACTGAGCTGCAGCACGAGCCCACTCGAGACCTCCGACAGCCACGGCCCCCTGGAAAACCCTCGAGCACAACCTCGGCCATAGCGCCACCGGCACGAAGACAAAGACGACCAGCGCCACAAGAACACCGACGCGAGGGCCGAGGTCTGCCCACCGTGCGCGGCTCGCCATCAGGTCGACCGCTCGCTCGCGCGAAACGAGACGAGGCGACACGCGCGGAGACGAGGACGAGACGACGCCAGACGAGACAAGCAAATGCTGTTTTGCGAACTTTGTTTGCGTCTTCTTCTCGGGCTGCCATGACGCCGCGTCCGGAGCCTAACGCCTGCATTGACGGCTACGTGATGGGGCTCTCTGCCGCCACGCTCACGCTGCTGCTGTCCTCGTCCGCGCCCTCGGCCGCAGACCCGCTCGCGGAGCCGCCAAGCGCGCCATCGGGCGGCGGCTCGAAGGCGGTCAACGGCACCATCTTGTCTCGCGCTTCGTCCAGCGCGCCTGTGCAGCACGAGAACCTCAATTGGGCGCACCGAGCACCGCGCGCTAAACCTTTTGCAAACTACCTCGACTACCTCACCGCGACGAAGCGTTGAGAGACATGATGAGCAAGCAAAAGAATGTCTTGCAATGTTGATACGACCTACCTCTTGCACCCACAAACATGTATGCGTTGTCAGCACCAGCATGTCGCGCTAGTCGTTGCTTGGTGAACATGATACACATGTTGCTACAATCTCACTATGGCACGAAGGAGCTGGCTTTTCCTCTCCTCTCCTCTTGCCATTGATTCTCAAGTTGATACGATACGATACGATACGATACGATACGATACGATACGAAATCCTATAGTTACATCAAGGGCGTCTCATCTACGTGGTGCAGCCAAAAGCAGCGAGCTAAAAGCATACGCCTCGTCCAGAGTGCATGCGACGAATCGCGACGCGGTGTCGCCTTGACCTCCAGCCCCATAGCGAATATGAACTCCGCTCGAAGGGTCTCGCGTCACCGTAATAGATTGCACGTCGACAAAGTCTACGCTCCACAGCGGCAGAGACGTCGACGACGCGGTATCCTGATGCTCGTCCTTTGAGCCTGCTTGCATACTAAAACACAATAAACGCTGATCTGTGACAATGTACTCGACCTCCTCGCCTCGCGAAGGTTGGAAACGCCCCGCAAAAACCTCACTGGTCAACTTGCCCCCATGCAAAGCACGCATCCTCGCTGCAGCAATTGCATCTGCTTCCACATACGGTGCAATACGGAGACCTGCGCCGTACAAAGCCCTCGGAAGTCGACGCCGTCGTCGCAGTGCCCTCGAAGCCTCATCCAGGGACCGCGCCTGGACATCCTCCACAGCAAGGCCGAACGATGTGCCGTTGACGCCAGCAACGGGGCCGGCGGAGGATCGAACCGACTGCGTCGCGACGGTGGCCGCATCCAAGACACCCATCACAGGCTTGATGGCAACCCCGACGACGCCCTTTCCAATTCCACCCAAAAAGCCCATGGGTCCATAGTCGCGCCCGCCCTGCACGGGCTCGGCCAAAAGACCCACGACGCCTTCCGACACGCTATCGCGCACAATGAGAGCGCCCTCATTGAGAGCTTCGCGAAATCCCGATGCTGCCGCGCGTTTCTCTCGCATGCGCTCCTCGCGATCCTGCCGTCGTCGAATATATTCGTCGCTCAAAGACATAGTTGCAAGGCCACGAGCAAGGCCTTTGAAGACGGTCTCGGAGAGAAGCGCCGTGCCTGCTACGAGACCTGAAGCTCCATCCTCAAGGCTGGACCGCGGACCACGCGCCATGACCCCCGACATGCCCATCGATAGGTTTCGTGCAAAATGTATGGGTCCACGAAACAATCCCGAACCCACAAGCGCCGTGCTTGCGAGGCCCTTGGCAAGTTGCGCAATGTAGTGTTGCGCAATAGCCGACGATTCGAACTCGTACACTGTAGAATGGTGCAGGACAAGTTCCGCGAAGAAAACGTCATGATCCCGCAAGTCGCTGCGCAACAAATGCCCGAGAGCAACGGCCCAGTAAGGGAGCTGCACATCGTCAAGGTCCGTCACGCGAGCGATTGCCGCGCCAACGACTTCGAGCGCCGAGACCGGCGCCGAGGCACGTTTTCGCACAAAGGCCTCCGACCCAGCCCTGCGGCGCATCAACTCTGTCAACGGAAGTGATTTAGTCGTAGCCGAGGACGTCAAGTTCACACGGGCACTCATCGCGTGCACATGGATCACATCAAATGAAATCGGGGCGCGATCCGGGGCGTTTTGCGAAATCTGTAACCTGTGCTTGGAAGTTCCACCGGCTTGCGACGCTTGCGATTTCCCCAAGAGATTGCGCTCGCTCTCCTTTTTCAGCTGCCAGCGCCGTCGCCGTCGTCGGTGCGTACGAGCGCAGAGGACCTCGTAAAACTGCGAGAGCGCACGAATCTGTTGTTTCGCAAGATGCAACGCGAGCGGGAAGATCCGCACCGAAAGAAGCTTAACTCGGCGCGGGAAACGCACATACGTTGCAGCAACAACGTGGACCGGCCCTTGATGCAGCATCACGGGCACCCGTGTGCTCGGATCCGCGTCGTCCATCTGCAAGGATGCAAACCGGAAGTCAACAGTGCGCAGAATGTCCGTCTCAGCACCAGAAACGGAAAGTCCTTCCGCGTGCACGGCCAGCAGCTCGCGATGCATGCCTGTGAGCGAAAATGTAACGCCACCTTGCAGCTCGCAGCGCGCAGAGACGACCACGCGCTTATCCACGTAGGGCGGTGCTTCCACGACTGCCCACGCATGAGCCACGCAAATGACGCGTGTGGCGCCTTCAGCAAAGACTCGAACTACAATGCGATTTTCGGGCGTGTCGACCGGTTCGAGCTCCTTTTGTTGCGCGTTCACATCACCCAGGAGATGAACCACAGCCTCGACCGGTTTACCGGACTCGTTGACTGCTCGAATGTGTATTCTACCCTCGGTGTCACCCGTAGCGGATTCGAAACCAAACAGGCACACTCGCCTGTCCTTGACAACGAGGGGCGCAAGAGCCTCGGAATATTTGGACAGCTGTCGGCACTCGAGCTCGTACAATGTCCGATTTTCAATTCGATAAGGCGCCTGCGGAGTATCGCGTATACTTTCACCAAAATCCACCAAGATGGCTCGCGACGTGCTGTCCTCGCGAATGGATACGTGGACAAGAGCTCGGCCGACGCCGCGCGGATCGCGAAGCATGAGGACCATATCATCCAGGACGCTTGGATCAATGGGTCCGCTCCATAGAATGTCCTGCATGCCCGAATCACCAAGACACACTGCGCGCCCAACGCGTAAAAGGCGGCCCGATTCGTGCTGATCCCAATGAAATCGACGAATCGTCTCGCCTGGTTGAATCTTGGTCGAGTGGCTAGGATCGGGCACTTCAGTCGGACACACGTGCCGATGGGTGGACACAAGGTAGATGGGGTCGTTTTCCAGTCTGCTACGAATAGCAAACTGGTTCCAAATCATGATCCGTTCACGATGCATGAGGACCGGGACCTGGACCATGAGAGACACCACTGTGTCCGAGAGCTCGTCGGCGACCTCGACGGGATTCCAGGTACCTGGGACAAGAGCAATTGGCGCCGACCAGCTTGTTTGTCCCGAAAGTCGCAAAACGAGTTGAACAGCATGCTTTGCACTAGGAGGCGCAGGTTTGTCACTATTCAGTGCGTGACGGTAGGCTTCGCTGCCCTGATGCGTCGTCTTTGACTGGTCGTACTCGCGCGCGGCAGTCGCGTTAAAGACCTGATCATCCTCGGCGTCAATGTCATACAGATCATTTACATCGTCCAAGTCATCATAGGTCTCCTCGGTTCCCGCGCCTTGGCGTCGACTTTTGGGGGGCTTAGTGGAAATCGGCCCCAAAAGAACTTGAGGAACGGGCACGTCACGCACACAGGCACGTCGCCAGATGCGGCGCCGCGCACAATCGAGCTTGCCTCGAACGAGGGACCATCGGTGTGCCTGAAAGTCTGTGGCATACTCCCAGTCGTGACTGGCGGTATCGCAGCGCCACGAGGGCTCTGCCCAGGCCCATCCAGGCTCTAGAGGCACTTCCGTGAGATCAGTGGCGGAGGCCACGCTATTTTCGGGATAAAAGGCCCAAGGACTCGGGTCTCCAGGAAGACTTGGCGGCTTCCAGCCTTGCATGGGTAACCAGCGCTGGAACTCGGCGACAGCAATCGAGTCCGTTGCGGCCTGGCCGGGAATGGCACGAGCACGGCCCAAACTTGCGTCGACAAGACCAACCTGAAGTCCAAGTCCCCATGTGAGGTCTTCGAGGTGCAGAGCAGGACCTACAGTGACACGGCGAGCTCGGAAACTGACTGGAACTTGGACCGTGCGACCGTGACAATCATCAAGGTCAAAGGTGTCTGCTCCACGCTGCGCCAAGGCTGCAACCTTGACCCACGCAGACCAAGTCGAGGAGATTGCGGGAATGCGAAAGCTGAGGGCGACTTCATCGAGATGATAGAGAGCTGCAGTATTCCCGGGAGAAATTTCGTGTACAAGAGTGTCATTTTGTTCTGCGCGCACTTCGATGGCAAAATCGAGCGCATTACGAACCGTGCGAGGAGGTCGTGTGGCAATTGTAATTTTGCACGCGACATAGCGCCGAGCTAAAGCGCCAGAGCTGCTCTTGGACTCCTTGATGGCTTCTGCGTGTAAATCTATTAATACGTGCTTTCCAGGGGCCAGCTCGGTAATATTTTGCTCCAAGAGAATCCCGGGCGGCGAGACGGCCTTTGCGAGGTTAGCACGAGCAAGTTTCAGAGCGCTGCTGGAAAGGTGAGCGAGGTTGAGCACGAATCCAGATCGAGACGATTCGCCCAGTACGCCAAGAAGGAGCATGCGCAGTTCGAGATTCTTGACGAGCGGTAGCTCCGCCGACGCACTGGGCTTGCACGGATCAATCATGAGCGTACCTTGTCCTCCGGGGTCTTCGAGACGCAGCGAAAGGGCAAAGTCGCACTCGTTGACAATGTGAAAAACAGATTCGACGTGAATTATGCGCTCCCCATCCGGGCCCACATCGACGCGGAGCAAAACGGTTCCTGTTTCAGGACCCGTTGCTTGCCGCAGCTTGTGCGCCACAATTTCTCCATCGTGCATGAGCTGACGCAGCGAAATGCGTTCAAGAGCCTTCCAGCCACCAAAGAAACGAAGAGAGACGGCCTCATCAGTTACGCCTCGTTCTTGTCCGATGCTGTGCCACAGATCAGAGGCTGCAGAATCGCTTCCGAGCAACTGCATTGCGGCGAACCTGGCACCAGGGTCGACGTCGAACTCTGCGCTTGGATTACCTGCAGGGGCAGCAGTAATGGTGACACCACTTCGATTTTCGAGCGCCAAGAGAGGGACGCGGGCCCGCAGAAAGTTCGGTTCGCAGCTGCAGTCGCGACGCTCATCAGAGGAGGCATCGTTGAGTGGGCCCCACGAGGGAAGCTGGGCAAGAGCGTCCGCAATGGAAAGGCCAACATTGACTTGCAGACGTGAGAGGCCCATAAGAGTTAAGTTCCAGGACGCTGCCTCGTGCTGGGCCTCAAACGCAAAGGCCCAGGGCTCAATGATAGGTTCCCAATCAAGGAGCCCCACATTGAAGGCTTCTGCAGCAAGACACAAATTTCCTGCAAGGCGACGAGGGAGGAGTCGGCTCGTGCCAGAGGAAAATGACGAGGGCAACGAGAGTGATGAAGACTCGGTAATTTCTGCCGGCGGATCCTCTGCACCAAAAACAATAGCCCGGGTCCACGAAGCGGGCACGAGGTCGTTGTGCATGCCAAGTCGGAAACGCACGAGTGGACGATGAACAACATCACTTTCTAGCAAAAGTGACATTTCGTGTTGATTGGTGTCGAGGAGAAGTGAGTAGTGCGTCGTGGTCGCGCGCGCCGATAATGAGGTCCGCCGGCTTCGGCTACGTGTTGAATCTGCACGAGGTTCGAGTGGGGCCTGCGCAGAATTCTCTGGTATAGGAGAAGAAGAAGAAGATGGAGAAGGAGAAGGAGAAGAAGACGAAGAAAATGAGGAGGAGGAGGCAGACACCGCGGAGGTCGAAGGCCTCGATGCTGTTGTCTCTGGCCTTTTCGCCGAGATTGGTGTCGATGAAAGAATGCGACGGCGAATCCAGCGACGCTGACGGACGCAGTCCGTTCGCTTAGCCTTGCCTCGCGGCGGACGATGTACCTTGCGGAAGCGACCAAACTCGCGAGCATAAGCCCATCCGCCACTACTCCCTCCGCGGCATCTTGCTTCATCAACGGTCCAGTCATCGACCCAGTACCACTTTGCCCCAGGGACTGCACTTTCAGGAAGCGGAGCGTGCGCATCGAGCTGTCGCAAGGTGCGTCCCGCCAGATCACTCCAGGGGTAAGGATCCGTCGGCAGGAGTTGGGGAGACCATCCCACAAGAAGATAAAAGCGCTGGTTCTCGTAGACCTCATCGTGGACGATGGTGCCTTCGCCGGCGCTATCGTCGGCCTCGGTTGAAAGTTGGATATGTACGGCGCCGCAGCGGAGACAGGTTTCCTCAAAGGCGGCGCTGTGATCACGCCTAGTGATGGGCTGAGCCGACTTGCAGTTGCGACATGTCCAAATGGCAGAGCTGAGGGGACGAAATTGCAGTGGGTCTGCAGTGAGGGCGCGCGTAGGTTTAGGACGGAGAAAGCCAATCCGACGTGGCCATTCCGCGTCGCGCAAAGCTTGCTTGGCGGTGTCGAGTGTGTGCGAGACAGAAGTGAGGTCCGCGCCGTTCACAATCACAAGCATGTCCCCTGGCGCTACCTTGAGTGTGATCGTCTCTTCGCAGTGTTTGGCAAACCCTCGAACCTCGAGCAAGGGTCCGCCATTTTGGCCAGACGTTGTGCAGGGACCAAGCTTGAGTCCGAGCGGCGCCATTTGAAAGACAGTCTCGTACGCGCGAGGTTCTTCACGGGCGTCCATGGGCGAGAAGGACGGTGGAGTGCTTGGCAAATGTTGTCTGGACTTGACTCCTCGTTGAGCCGAATGCACAAATGCATCAGCCAGATTCGAAAGGAGAGCAACAAGGGCCAACGACTGGCCCGAGGACAGCTCAACGCGGAGTTTGGATGTAAGTTCGGCGCGAATCTGCTGCGTGAGCACATCGGCGGCAGATGCGCGGTCAATCATATCCCAAAAGATTTTCATGGAGCAAGGGCGCAGCAAAAGTGGCGCGGTGTGTTTAAGACCAGAGGCGTGACCGCCCGAAAGTGGATCACTTTCATCGTCCATACCGCCGCCCTCATCGTCGCTGATTGCGGTCATCGCATCAAGCATGCTCGCTGTCATAGTCATGCCCATCGGGTCCGATGATGATACGTCTGAGGTGGTCGTAGTCGCATTTGTCTTGCGATCGTGTTGACCATCTGTCAACGCAGCACTTATATCAACGTGCAAGGTACCTCTGTCAATGCGCGAACTTTCACCATGTGTCAGCGTCGTGGTCGTGGCGTGACCAATGCTATCAAGGATAGCCTCGAAGCGATTTCCGGCAAGGTCGGCAAGACCGAAACGTGCGCCCGTCATCTCGAGTTCGAGATGCACCTCTTGTCCAGCATGTTCGGGCGGGGCATCACTACGAGCAACGTCGGCCACGTCGGGTGACGATGCGTCGTCTTGACGCCATTGTAGCGATTTGTGGAGTTGTTGAATGAGAGTGTGATCTGGTACTTCGGGACCGAGCATGAGCGCAAAATTGTCGAGCGCGAGGCTAGCAAGGTATGAGTTGCGTTCTGGGTCATGTTTGAGACGCAAAGAGGCTTCGTTAGTGGTTTCTGCAGGTGATTTGTGGAGAAGCTCACTGGCGTCCATTCGAGACACCGATCGAATAAGGGGCATACCTGCGACAGAAATTTCAAGACCGTGCAGCGCGTATTCGTTTTCGAAGAGAAACGAATTTGCCGCTGGGACAAAGCGCGTCAAGGTGATCGCCTCAAATCGGTCGAGCGACACCACAATTCGATTCAGAAGCCGTGCAGAGATGGCAGAAACTGTAATGTTGGTTCGCTGCGGCTTCGATTTGGTCTCGATCCAGTTGCGCCAGTACTTTATGCCGGAGACAGGCCCTGGCTCATGACGAAGAAGCTCGTGTCCGTGTTCACCGCATTCACTTTCATTTCCATCTTCTTGACCATTCGAGGAGGGACTCTCGCTCTTTGGTGGCAAATGGTGACTGGTCTGGCTTCTTTTGACGCGGAGCAAGGCCGTAAGAACACTCTGTTGGTTGAGGAGGTTGTCGCGGAGACAGGAGATGATGTCGTCGAAGCCGTCCTCGAGAATATTAAAGTGGAAATTGGAAAGGTCGGCACAAAGCAGGGATGTGCTCTCGGCAAATGATCGCTCGAGGGCGAGAGAGACGAGCTTGTGCTCAAGAATGCAGGCCCCGGAGGTGGCCTCAAGCCTGATGCCTGTCCAGCGAATGGCAAAGACGTCCTTGTCATTGTCGCGATGAATGCTATTTTCGACATTGGTTGCTTCAAGGCGAAGAGATAGGGAGCGCGTTCCGTGCGCATCGGACGGAATGCGAAGTAGGGCCGGGCCAACGCATAGCGTTGTGTGGATCCAGTCACTTTGCGATGTGGAAAGGACATTTTCCGATGCGGAAAACGCAAAGAGATCGATGATGCCCGTGGTGGCATAGTCTATCCACTCGGTAATGAAAGGCTGCCAAAAGATGGCGTCCATGGAGCCCACGCGGACTTTGATGCGTTGGTTTGACGTTGCACTTGCGCCGAGGCTGTCGATTTGGACAGTGTCCACAGATACGATCTCCCGCAACAGACCTGGCGACGCGCGGAGGTTATAGAGCGTACAAGTGTCGAGTGCGCATGCGACTTTGGGAACGCGCCCGTCGCCTTGCGCAGTCCGTACGTCAAGATGGATATGGTCGACTGCGACTTTTGCGAGGGGCTCCCAATTTTTAAAGAGCGTGAGAGCGCAGCCCTTGGAAAAATCCACTGCAAGGCTGTGCGCGCGCTTGTGTTGCCGGGACGCAAACGCTGCGGATTGCTCAAGAAAGCTCTTGAGAGGGTCTTGATGTTGACTTTCGCGGAGAAAGGAACGAGAGTTAATGAGAGAAGAGGCCACGACCTCGTGCATGATTTCCTCCGTGATGCCAAGATATTGAAGTGTTGCCCATGCGTCCGCCATGGCAGGGGGCACCCAGGCAAGAGAGATCCGGTCTGCAGTGGACACATCAAGATGACGCATCGCAGCATCATAGGAGGCGTGGACAGAACATTGCGCCAGAAGCGCGCGGCCGTTGGGGTGTTTACAGGAGATGCCGCACAGCTCAAGATTTGCCTCATGGACCTGAAAGCGCTTGAGGTCAAAGAGACTTAGGCTTCCTTTTGCTTCGTCCATGCTCATGGAGAAAACGCTGCGGTCTTTGTTTTTGAGATTGACGCGAAGCGCGTCGCAGTGAAGCTGAAGATGGGCGAGCGGGTTGGAATCGAGAGGCGCATCTGAGGTTCGCCAACCTAATGTCGGTGAAGTGGGTGCCAAAGCGCGTGATTCTGCTGCATGGATGCTTGAGGCGTGAAGCTTGCCGCTTTCGGAGATATCGCGAAGAATCTTTGCAATAAAACTGCAGAGGTCCTCGTCGATGACTGCGTCGGGGTCGGGCGCTTGGGAGGCCGGGCTAGTACCACCCCGCCCATGAATCCGTAGATCAACTTGCTTGCCATGTTCGTGATTGCTGTGAAGGGTGCCCTGGACATGAATGGGTCCAAGAACGGCGCGTCCATTACGTAGGAGCTCGGCTCCTTGGAAAGCGATGTCAATGGCTGGGTCCATTTCTGTTTGCCCGTTTTGCGTTTCGGGGCTGTCCTGCGCCTTTTCACGCGGTTGTGTACTAATGGCAAGCGCTCCGAGTGAAAGGGTTGTCTTTGCGTCGAAACGAATTCTGGGCGCGCCAAACCGAACGCGTACGTACGCATGTTCTCGGAGTGAGTTGAGAAGGAGGCCAGCACTGGCGGTGTGCGAGACTCCGATTGCAGAAGAGACTGCATTTGCAAAGGCAGCGAGCCCGCGAAAGGTTTGTGGGTCCCATTCGACTTCTGTGGGTTCAAGTACGATGGTGATGCTCGAGGCATGCTTGGGGTCGTCGATGGCGGGGTCGTCGATGGCCTTTTTGCTCATGATGCGTAGCGGCGCATGGCCCATGAGGATCTCGTCGGATTTTGATCTTTGTAATGGCACGAATTCTTGAGGGCTAACGGAAGCAGAGGGCTGGTTTTTCAAGTCACGAGAATCACTCTCTTCGCTGAATGCAGAGGCTGCATCGTGAAACTCGTCGTCATCGCCATTGTCATCATGGACGTCATCATTATTATCTTCGGACGGACGCAGAGGAGCATCTGCATGATCTTGAAGAGAATCAAAGAAGATGACGCTGCCGTGAGAGATTACATTTTCGTGCGCGGAGCTGCTCGCATCGTTTGCTTTGGGCGGCAAGAGCGGAGCATGCGCAACGGGGGAACTCTTTGTAGCATAATTGAGCTGAGATGCGTCAAGAACATGGAGAATGTCCTTTTCTCCTACGATGAGACGGAGTTGGTTGACTGCGGCGCTCACATTAGAAGCGGAGGCATCTTGACGCAGGACAAGGGAGGGGGATCCACTGAAAGAACAAATGGAAAAACCGTGGTCGTCGACAAGGTTGATTCGGGCATGGGCAGCTGAAAAGGTGACCCAGCATCGGTACGTTGCCGTTTCGTCTTCTTGTTGTTGCTGTTGGTGCTCTTTAGCATCGTGATTGACTCCAATGGGTTCTTGACTCGCGTCTTCGTCCGGGGGTAGGAAGGTTCGCAGCCAACCTGCCCATCCTGATTCAGCGTGTGAGGGATCTTTAAAGTTTTGTGAAGGTTGTTTCTTTTCGTCTTTTTCGCTTGCGCCGGTAGCCAAAGACTGCGAGTTTGCGGAAGTGTTTGTTTGCTGAAGCCTCTTGCGGGGCTCAAGATGGGCCTCGCGGTGTGCCTGCACAAGAAGGTCGAGTGGGCAGTCTGCGACAAAGGCGTCCATCCACGGTCCATCTTGGACGCCGCGGCGAAGTGCATCCGTAAAGATGTTGGTACGTCTCGTTCGCATCTCCAGATCCTCAGTGCGGCTCGAAGTCCAGCGTCTGTGTTCGCGCAAGAGCTCTGAAACACGATCAAAGGCAATGCGCCAAAGGTCCTTTGCTGATCTCAGCGCTGCCTGTGCGTCTCGAACGGAGCCGTCAACTTGGAGGGTAGTATCGTTGGCGGTTCGCGAAAAAGAGTTTGCGCCGTGCACGGCCGCCGTAAAGTCGCCGTCGATGAAGGCGGCCCAGCGGCGGCCAAGACGAAGGAGAAGCTCGAGCATTTCAGTAGAGAGCTGTGGCGAGACGATGCCGTCGGAACAGTCGAGGTCGACGATGATGCTTGGAGCGCCGGTCGCAGGGTGATTGGCGGTGGCGTTAACTTGGACGGTGGCATCTGCTCGAGGGAGATTGATGATTTGCTCTTGCCCGGATCCAAGTGTGAGAACGAGGTCATGAAGAGCCACGAGTTTGTGTGCTAGCGGAGATAATACAGCGCGAGGCGGCGGCGAATGATTTGTAGCGGGGTCTTGACTTGCCTGGCGGGATGGTGCCGAACGGAGAACGATCTCACGCACGCGCATATGTACAGCTGGTGCGGGTGCAGGCTCTGCAAAGCAGACGGAGAGGTTGGTGACCGTGACGGAGGCCGTTTCCAGCATGCGCGTAAGAAGACGCGCGGCCCATGCTTGCGAGTCGCGGGCGTTGGGTAGGTCATGAAGGACGCGAGTTTGGACCTGAGCGCGCTTGCGCACGAGAGCGGCTTTTCTCGCTTCTTCGATGGATGCAAAAGGACGCACGACGATGGTCAGGCCATCGACGTGGAAGCTCGCACTCGTCTCAAAGCCGCGCCAGCTCCAACCGACGCCCATGCGGAGTTCCGCGAACTTGGCGCTCTCTACCTCGAAGGGTAGGCCCAGATCGCGCCATGCTGACGGGCGCACGGATGCGTTTTGTACGACGCAGGTGCCGCCGTCTGAGAAGCTGACGCGCACGCTTTCATGGCGTACATCTTCGAGGTATCGCCCGGCGGCCTCGGCCACCAGCCGCGCGAGCATTTCCTCGACGTCGTCGTCGCCACCGCCGCCGCCGCCGCCGCCGGGTCTCCAGAGAGAAGAATGGGAGACTGATCTTTCTTTTCTTCATTCATTCTTTCTGTATTCTTTTTTCCCCCTCTTGTTCTGCAATGATGGGAGTTGCAAAAGTAAAGGGACACCCGGTGTGCTCGCGCAGGAAAGACGGAGACATCAGCGTTAGGTCATGAGGACTAGTTTTCGGCCTTGACCAACTATTTAATTGTTGTTATTGTTGTTGTGTAGAACGAAGCACGCTCGCCCATTTTTTTTTTTGAAGGATCTTTGGTGAGCTTAGAAACGTCAAGTCCATTCTTTACGCGTTGACGAGAATTGAGTACAATAGCGCATCAAAATGCATCAGCATCGTGAAGCACCATTCTTCACATGGAGCATGCGAATCAGGGTAAGAGTTCAATTATGTGTCAACTTTCATGCAAAGACCTTCGAAATTTATTCCCTATTCGTAACTACGAAGGGAGCGAAACATGTGTTCCCTCAAGAACAAGGGGAGCGGCTTGTTCTTTGCGTTTTGACAAGCATTGACAAGGGTGTCGCATCAAGAGCCAAAGCGAGCTTGTCGCATCACAGCAACGCGATGTACCATTCTCCACATCAACAAGCATTTGGATCATGCGAACGAACAGTATTCCTGGGCAATGACTTTCCATTCATGGATAGAAGGACTCCACCCTCCAGATGGGTGGAGGGGGAGAGAAACGCCCTCGTTTCTGAAACCAATACGCTTGCCCCGATCGGACGCGTCCTTTGCAAACCTAGCGAATTTGAGCTAGACCTACGACCTTCCTTCCATCCATGCAATGCAATGCAATGCAATGCAACGCAACTGACAAGTCTCGCGTAGATCACGCAAGCAGGCTTTCTGGGCTAGGTATTCAGTCAGATGCAATGCCTGTTATCCTGATCGAGCGAGTCTTTTATAAACCCAGCGATTCTGGGTCCTAAACGTCGATGTGCATCGAATCGATCACCAAGAGTAGCAGCTGCAGCAGGCTGACGGGCTGCCAATCTATGCAGCATCATTGCGACTACTACTACGTAGGAAGCTCTGGCCAAAAGATCTTGCTTCCTTTCCATCCTTCCTTCCTTCCTTTGCTGCCAGCCGCAGCCGCAGACGATGACCCAGGACGCGACACGCGTGCGGCCTCCGCCTCCCCGTCTTCCCGTGGTCCGCTTCGCACTTTGTGCGGTCACCACTGCAGCATCATCCCCACGGCCTCTCCATCATGCATGCTTAGTATACACCACCAAAAGGAACAAAGGGTGGTTCGCTACGCGACGATACACTTGCTCCGGCCGCCTCCCGCACCGCACCGCGCCGCGCAGCGCGTGCACCGCTCGCTTTGGCAAGCGCGCTACAGCCTCGTCGCCTGCCTCTGCACTGCACGTGCTGCCAGCCGTGGCCGCTTTGCCACACGGCGGCCGCACTAAAGAAACGCGAAGACCTCTTTAGATAGGCCTCCACGCTGAAAGCCCGCGCGTGCCGGCCTCGCCTCGCAGATCTCGGCCGCCAGCCAATCGCGCAGGTACGACGTATTCACTCCTTCGTTCATTGATTCATTGATTCATTGATTCATTCATTCCTTCATTCATTTCGAGTCATTCATGCATTCATTGATTCATTCATCGATCCATTCATTCACCATGGTCATTCTTTCGTTCGTTCATGCATGCGTTTATTCGTCTGCACGCCCATGCTCCTGCGGCGTGCACGCGCTGCACGTGAATTGATTGTGAAGTGAAACGCTCGATGTGAGCCACTCTTGCAGCGCAGCCCCGCGCGGCGGGTCGGTCCTTGAGCGGCCAGCCGGCGCCGACCGGCCGTCCGTCCTGCGCGGCGGCGTGCGCGGGCCGTACGTCCTCCCTTGCCGCCTGCTTGGCGCCGGGCCGGGCAGGTCCGCGGCGGCTTTTCAGGAGTCGAGACTCGCTCGCCCGCCTGCGTGTGCGTGCACATACACACGCGCGCACACCTACCTCCTGGCCGGCCGCACACGTGCTGGCAGCAGCGCAGAAGTGGCAGAGTGAATTCATTAATTATAACTAGGTGGAACTACGCATGCACAGACAGACGCACGCACGCACGCAAGCACGCAAGCACGCACACGGTCGCACACGCGAAGCGGCCGACGCGCCGGCGTAGTATCATAGTCCTGCGCAGAGTCCAGGTAGCGCGCAATGGGCATCGTGCACTGTGCGTGCGGCGCGGTACTTCGCGGAGGAGGTCTGTCCTGTCTGGCAGGTATCCCAGCGTGCACAAGCGCGTGAATTTGACTCGATATGAGCTGATTTGATTTGACTTGGTTTCATTTCATTTAGCCTAATTGGATCGTGACCTCCTTCTGGCAGACAAGATCGACCAAGTTGGAGTTGACCGCAGAAAACGTGGATGCCAAGCATAGCCTGAGCTGAAGCTGCCTTTTGTTTCTTTTTCTCTCCTCGCTGGCCGTCCGTGCTGGCTGCACTGCCGGATCGACCGATTCGCCGATCCATGCCGCCCAGCGCAGCCCAGTGGAGCGCAGTGGAGCCCAGTGGAGCGCAGTGCAGTGCAGTGCAGTGCTGTGCAGTACGGACATTTCGATCAATCGACTGCCGTGTGCAGCTGCAGCTGCAGCGACCGACTGCGACCATGATCGACAGCGACTCCAATTCCAAGATGCACGCGCTGTGCACGTGCATCAGGCCACGTCTGCTGACTCCCGCTCCGGCCCTTGCCCTGCTCGCGCTCGTATGCGCGCCTCCCGCGCCGCTTTATATTCGCGTCCCGTACCTCTTTTCACATATAATATTACTTGTGCGTCTCGCACCGGACGCTATACCTTCCGGGCGTGCGCCCCTGCTTATGGCGGGCGCGGGCTGCGCGCAACGGCGGTGGCGGCCGCTACGAGCTGAGGGGGCGAGCAGCGGCGGGCCAGGCAGGAACTCTTTGCGGCGGTGCGCAGAAAGGAAGACAGCGGGCGTGAAACGGCTCGCGAAACCGCCGCGCAGGGGACCCCTGGGCGGTCATTTGGGCGGTCTTCTCGGCCTCCCTGCCACGCCGAGCACAGGAGGCTGGGCCCTGCGGCTCCTCGCGACCTGGTGCCCGCCCGTCCTTCTTCAGCGTGCGCTTCCCGCTGCAGCTGCGCTGGCAGTCTTCGCCGGACGCTTCGACGAAGCGCACGCGAATGGAGACGGGCGGGGGAGGGTTCAAGAGAGACAGAATCTCGCCTCAAGTACGACATCAAAACCCCCCTCCGGAGTCCACGGGGACTTGTAACGGCGCACCATTACCGTGCACGGTACCTCGCGCAGAGCCTCCTCACCTGAATGCGCACTTGCGCGCGCGCATTCTCCACTTTTCTCGCCCCCATAGCCCACTTCCCGCCCCGCCTTTCCGCACTTGCGCGCCGGCGGCCGGCCATCAGCGGCCGCTGGCCAGCGTCGGAGCGGCCTCCTCCTGCGCGCGGCCATACACTTTCCTCTAGGAAGTTGCTAAGGGTCTGCGGTCAAGAAGTCCAGCGACGCTGCGGCCCTCGGATTTGGGGGGCATGCTGCACGTAATTTAACCGAGCCTCGCGCCGCCCTTATGCACCCCCCTTGGTGGACGCTGTCGCTGCTCCTTTCTGGCACACCGTGGCTCCGTCTTGCTGGCTTCGCAAGGGGGGTGGCTTCAGGAGTCTCGTCGGGTGTGTAAGGCGCGATGCGGGAGCAGGACGTGCGCGCTGCCCGCCTTGAGTGAGCGAGCGAGCGAGCGAGCGACCTCCTCTCGCTTCCTCTCAGGAAATACAGTAGCCAGAGAGAGAGAGGGGAAGGGAAAAGGAAGTAAAACTAATCGAGTGAACAAAAAGAATTTTAAAGCAGCGCGTCGATTCGGAGGGTGTGCGTATAGTCCCCCCTAGGTCTCTCCTATCCGTTTCCGCCTCGCGCGGAGTCGCCCGCATGCGGGGGTACCCTCGGAGTCCTCTCCTTTTTACCTTACGCTTTCCCTTTCTCCCCTTTTGGCTGGCCTGCGCGGCAAGTTCTCGTCCCCGTCCTCGTCTGCGTCGCGCTCCACCTCGTTTCGGCCCCCGTTTCTGCGTCCGGCCTCCCCTCGCCTGCCTGCCTGCACTGACTGCAGCGCTGGAGCGCATGAAACGACGTCCCAAGCGAGCTTTCTGCGCTCCAGAGGCCGCCCCGCCAGCCAGCTTGCCGCAGCAGCCAGCCAAGGTGAAAAAGGACTTTCTTTTCCTTCCCTTTCCACTCCTTGCAGCCTATTCAATAATAATTCTTTTCTTTTCTTTTTTTCAACATTTCTTTTTCCAGCCAGCCAGCCAGCCAGCCAGCCAGCCAGCCAGCTAGCTAGCCAGAGGGAGAGGAGAGACAAGTTATCATAGAGGGCGACGAAGAAAGAAAGAAAGAAAGAAAGAAAGAAAAAAAGAAAGAAGGCGGGTAAGAAGGAAGGAGTTGAAAGGGGCAGAGCAAGGAAAGGCGAGGAAGCAGGGAGGGAGCGCGCGAAAAGCAAATTCGAATTCGAGTTCACAGTTCTCGCGCTGCCCGCCCGCGGCCGGCGAGAAGGAACCCGCCCGCCCGCCCTCCACGCGGCGAGCGCGCTCCCCCGGCCGCCGGAGCGTGCGAACGAACGAACGAAGGAACGAAAGAAGCGCGTCCAATCCATCCGACTCGACCCTTCGCTTCCCTTCCCGCGGCAGACAGACAGACAGACAGACAGACAGGCAGGCAGACAGCCAAGGCGAGGCCAGCCGCGCCGGCGCAAGGCAGAGCCGCCCTCCGCCCGCGCGCTCTCCCTCCCTCCCCGCGCGGCACCCTCCGCCGTCCTCGCCTCGGCCGCGTCGCCTCTAGGCGCCGCCTCACTCACTTAGCCAAGGCGCGGAAGCCAAGCTCAAGAAGGCAGGCCTCTAAACAACACTCGCTACGTACGTACGTACGTACGTACGTACGGATCCGCCCATACATACATACATACACACATACATACACCGGCCCATACATTCTTTCACGCCCGCGTCTCCGCGCCACAAAGCCAAGCAAGCAAGCAGGCAAGCAGGCCGCGCGGCGCTCGGCGTTGGCCTCCCTCTGTCCTCCGTAGCACGCCCGCTTCCCGCTCAGCCTCCCCCGCCCACAAGGAGCGCGCCATCGCGTGCCTGCCTGCCCTTCTCTTCCCGCGAGGAGGCCGCCCTCCGCGCCCTCCCGCCGCCCGCCGCCGCTGTCCCCGGCCTGCCGTATCCTCGCCGGTTCGGCGGACGCCGTCGGCTCGCGTCGCCGCGCCCGCGGCTCTTTCTGCCTCTTCTCCGCCCCTCTCTCGCTCGCCCTCCCTCCCTCCCTCGCTGCGCCGGAGCCAGCGCCGAGAGCGCGTCGGTCTGTGTGGAGAGGGAGAAGGAGCGGGCGCCTCTTCAGCAGGCCGCGGTCCTGCAGCAGGCCGTAACGAGGCTCTCCGCGTCTGAGCCGGAACGCGGCCATCAAGTCGCAGGGACTGGTCGAGACCGACCTCTCTTCCCGGCTTCTTCTGCTTCTTCTTCTTCTTCTCTCCGCCCCGGTCCACTCCACCCCGCGAGTGCGAGCGAGCGAGGAAGGAAGCGAAGCGAGCAAAAGCATATCGTACGCTCGGGACAGCGCAGCGCAGCGCAGCGCAGCACAGCGCAGCGCAGCGCAGCGCAGCACAAGGAAAGCCAAAGCTAAAGCCGCAGCAGCAGAACGGCAGCAGTAGCAGCAGCAGCAGCTAAGATGGAACGCGTCCTTGCAGGATGGTTCGCCGAAGGCACCTCGTACCTGGGCACCATGTGGAACAACGCCGGCAAGGGCGAGTCAGAAAAGTTCGAGGAGGTGGCGAGCGAAGCTAGCGCGGCGGGGGCCGCGCAGGCGTCCTCGTCTTCGTCCTCGTCCTCGTCGTCGCCGCGCAACCCGCGCGCAAAGTCTACAGATTCCGCTGTGTCCACCGCCAGCGCATCGAGCCGTGCGAGCAATGTCAGCGCCGCCAGCAACCGCTCCGGCAGCTCGCGCTTCAACAAGGTCGTCAACTGGTTGGCTTTTGGGTCCAAGAAGGCTCTCGCAAAGGCCGGCGCTGGCACGGCCGTGTCCAACGCCAGCAACCAGGTCGCTACCAAAAAGTCGGCTCTCGACATCCTCATGGCCACAAAGGGCGGCAACGGATTCAGGGACCCCGCAGACCCGGCTGCGCTCCAGGCCGTCTCCGTCATTGGCCGCGGTGGATACGGCAAGGTCATGCTTATGCGCAACAAGACCACCGGCCGTCTTATTGCTGTCAAGGAGGTTGCAAAATCAAACCTCATTGACAAGCCCGGTTCGACCCGCGGCGTCCGCCCCGTCAGCACAAAGGTGGAGCACGCCGAGATGGAAAACCTCGTCCTGCACACCGTTGGCGAGCACCCCTTTGTCACCAGCTTCCACGGCTCCTTCCAGAACAAGGACAAGATCTTCATGTTCCTCGAATATGCCCCCGGCGGAGAGCTCTTCCAGCACATGCAGCGCCTGGGCGTCTTTTCGGAATCGCGCACGCGCATGTATGTAGCCGAAATCACCTCGGCGCTCGCCTTCTTGCACGAGAACGGTATTGTCTACCGCGACCTCAAGCCGGAGAACGTGCTGTTGGACAGCAAGGGCCATCTTCGCTTGACTGACTTTGGTCTCTCGATCCAATTCAACAAGTGCGGTGACGACAACCTCATGCGATGCTATTCGATCTGTGGTACTCCCGAGTACATTAGCCCCGAGCTCATCCTCTGCGCGACCACCAAAAAGAACGACCGCAACGCTACCTATGGCAAGACGGTCGACTGGTGGGCCCTTGGCATTCTCATGTATGAGATGCTCTACCGTGTGCCCCCCTTTTATTCGCGTGAGCGCAAGGCCATGCTCAACAAGATTCTCGCCTGCGAGCTCCAGTTCCCCAAGACCCCGGCAAAGCTCAAGCCCGTGTCTCAGGATGCAATGGACTTTATTGCCGCGCTCCTCAAGTACGAGGAGCGCGACCGTCTCGGCTACGGCAACGAAGGCTCTGCCAATGTCATGGCCCATGCCTTCTTTGACGGCCTTGACTGGGACAAGCTCTCGGCCCATGAGTACGAGCCCGAGTTTGTTCCTGCGCTCGCCAACACTGTCGATACCTCGAACTTTGACGGTGCGTTCACCAACGAGCTTCTCCGTGTCGACCCGTGCTCCTCGTGCGCCTTTAACCTCGAGCTAACTGGCTTTGGCTTCCTGCCCGAGGACTTTGCTGAGGAGACGTGGTTCCAGCGACCCTCTACAGACGCGAAATCCTTGCGTCTCTAATCTGATCCTCTCTTTGCGTGATCTTTCCCGCAAGAGGCCGTATGTGTATTTCCTCCCGTCATGCCTATTCTGTTCTGTACATGACGATAGAGGACCCTCTTCCCATACCTTTTCCATTCTCACGACAATATCCCTTTCTTCTCGGCCTCATGTAATCTGATCGCTCAGACATGACCCCCAATCAAAACCATCCGTTTCCCCCCATGTGTGTATTTACTTTTCATCTTTTACATTCTGCTTTTACTTGGCCTTCTGCATTCTCCAACCTCATGTCGCAGTCGATTGACATGTGCACAACTCTTTGGATCTTTCTTTCGCATGCTTTCGGACTGCTCGAAGCATTCCTCACTTCGTTCAAGGCGCATGTGTTTACAAACACTCTCTTTGCTTGCGTTCGTGCCGAGCGCAAGGAGGTCTACCACCGCTGGACTACCCCATTTGAAAAAGGATTTTACCTTGCTTGCTTGCGTGATGGCTTGCTTGCTTGCTCAAGACCGTAAGCAAGTGTGTATAACTGCAACCGAGATATGATCTGATTTGCGTAGAGCATGTAAATGCTGGACTCTTAATACACGACAATCTTTTATGTCGCGAAAGTTTCATCAGACATCGGAGTTCTCAGATGATTTAGACACATCTGCAAGTAAACGCTGTACTTCAGCATGCTCGACGCCATCACCGAGCATTTTCAAGCGCAAATGCTCCTTGGGCATTCCCATTCGTAAAAGCGTAGCGTATTTGGCTGGTAGCACAAGCCCGAGTTTGTCTGGAGACGCGTCGCTCGTCCCTGTTGACGAAGTCACCGAGTTGCTCCTGTCTGAGCCAGAAAACGTGGTGGACTTGGCGGCTCCCGTCGTGGTCGCGGAAGAGAGCTCTTGTGCGCCCACGAGGGGCTCTGCTAGTCCCGGCACGCTGTGGAGTTTCGCCTCGAGGACTGCCAAGAGACTTTCTGTCCTGCTCATGCGCAGCGAGACGTCCACGAGCCGCGCCTCGCAGTCTGCAGCGAAGCGATTGAGAAACGACGTCGTGTCCGCAAGAAACGCGTTCACGCACGCCACGACCTCTACGTCACCCGAGCTTGCCATCGTGGCGCGCTCTCGACCGACCAGTCTGCAACTTACGTGCGCGCGTGCGTGTTTGCTCGCGTTCGTGCGAACAGAAAGCTTGCGCTAGAGAAATCTTCCAGTCAACAAAACCAGATCACCCAAGTAGAAAAACAAATGAACAAAAGAAAACAAAAGAAAACAAAACAAACAATGATCAATGGGAATAGAAAACGAAGCTCTAGAGATAGGCCTTGATTGCAGAGGAATTGGAATGCAGAAACGTTGACGAGAAACCAGCCGGCATGCCAGCCAGTTATAGTCAGCCAGCCAGCCAGCGAGCCAGCGAGTTAGCCAGTCAACCTATCACTTCTGCGCCTTGTCTTATTCGGCCTTTTCACGGAAAGCGAGCTTTTGCATAAGCTCCTCCATGGGCGATGGATTATGACCAAGCGCGCTCATACCGGGAGCCCGTCGATAGCTTCCGACACTATCATCGTCTTGAGAGTCCCGGTGACGAAGCTGGGAACGCTTGAACGTAGAGATGTCAGTGAGAATGGCAGCGGGGGGACGCTCATTCTTTGAACTTGTCTTTGCCTGTGCCTTGGAGCTCCTTCTGCTCCTCGACTTGCTTCTCGACTTGCTCTTCCTACTCTTTTCCTTCTTCTTCTTGGACTGGCGCTGCGCCGCTACACGAGCTTCTTCTTCCTCAGCATCGTCGTTCTCCTCTTCTCCGTCTAATTCGGCCTGGGCCTGCTCCGCAAGTTCGCGCTCTTCGAGTTCAAGTTGACGCTCCCGTTCGCGCTCGAGTTCAAGCTCGCGCTCAAGTTCTTCGTTCTCCTCATCACGCGCCGAACGGCGAGAAGAAGACTTGTTGCTGCGGCGCGAAGAGGACTTGCTGCGACGCGAAGAAGAAGAAGACTTGCTGCGACGCGAAGAAGTAGACTTGCGGGCCGCAGCTCGAGATGAAGCGTCTATTCGCTCGCGTTCGGACTCCTTCAGGCCCGGAGGTGCCCGAGGGGCTTCTGGAGAAACCATCACTGGAGGCTCCGGAGGACGCTTGCTCCGACGGCGATCTTGGGCGCTCGGGAGCAGAACGCCTTCCACGCTGCTCTCCATCGAACCTGAGGCCACCTGGACAACAGACGAGGGCACGAGGCCGGCCAGTCCGCGCGCATTTGTGGCGTACCACATCGAATCATCGACGCGACGTGCAGAGAGGACCTCGCCACGGCTCACGTCGAGCTCGTCGCTTCGTGTGGCCGCATAGTCTTGACGTACGCGGAGGCGAGTTCCGTCGCGCATATTTGCCGCTGCGCTCATTTGATGAGAGCGATCACGGTGCGAGTCACCAAAGGCAGCTGACCACACGGCCTCGGGATCTTCTGTGGGCAACTTGACCCGGCGCGAGGCCATGCGGGAAAAGCCGAACTTTTTTGTCCGCCGCTTCGAATGGGCGTACTGGCTTCCAATGACGGACGAGCCAGCGTCGGTCTCCCCCATAAAGGAGCCACTGCCGCCAAACGAGGACCCGTCTTCATCGTAGAGTGAAAACGCGCTTCCGTCACCTGCATTTTCGTTGCGGGCAACCACAAGATGACCCTTTGGAGTTTGCCCAAGACGCACCTGGCTACCCGTACCGTCAAAGGCCTTTATGAACTCGTCAAAACCACGAAGATGCAAGCGCGTCATATCACGCACGATTCGCTCCATGCGCAAAGTGCGCGCGGCCCGGTACCGAGTAAGTTCAATACCCAAAAGGCCGCGCTCGTGGTCCACGAGATCCTTCTCGGCAAGATCGAGATTGCGCTGCGCTTCAGGGAGATTCTTCTGTTGCACATTCGCCAGTTGGCTTGCGAGACGCCCCTTGGGATCGCCATCACTCGCCATCTTACTTTGCAAGGTCTTTTCTCTGGATTGGAGGTCGGCGACCAACCTCGTGTGCACATCGACACTTTTAATCTTTTTGGAGATGCCATCGACGTGGTTCTTCCACATGTCCACCATGTCAATCTCAAACTGGATAGGCTCCACCAATGCAGCACGAAAGGCGCGAGACGACATAATATCGCTCTTTTGCACCGCAGCAAACTGCGACATCTTCTCCGCACCGTCGAGCAGGACGTCCGCCATGGTGACCTCGCGCGCCGGGCCCAATGTGCTCGCGGGTGCAAGCTGAGCCGGGCCAGAGACAAATTGAACCGAATCACGCTCCACCAAGTAAAAGTCTGCAAAAGATTGAAACAGCTCGACCGAGGACCCCGCGAGGGCCATCATACGTTCCGCCTGGGCTGCCCCTGCCTTGCGCAAGATGCGAAGCTGCACGCGTACCATGTCCAGATCTCGCATGACGGCCGTGCGCAGACTGTTCGTGTCCTTGACCTCGGTCTCTTCGATCGCCTGCTTCCAGCGGTAAAAACCCTCGCTGCCGGCCGTCTCGAAGGCGTAATCGGCGAGGCTGCGATCAAAGCTGGATGTCGAGCTCACGAATTGCGTATACCCGTCATCGGCGCGAAAAAAGGGGTTGTTAGAAATGGCCTGCATAAAGAACTCGAGTTGGTGCATGCGCTTGGCCACAAACTGCTCGGACTTGTTGTTAAGCGTTTGCTTCTCGGGCAGCAGCGGCACCGAGGCTCCTGGAAACCTCACCTCTAGGACCCTCCGGAAGGCCTCAAAGTCCTTGTACGAGCGCGCCACCGAGTGCGATTCCGTCTTGCTCGAGGTGCGAACAGTGTACAGCACGCTCGTCTTCATGAACCCTCTGCTCGCCTTGTGCGGCTCGCCCAGCGAGACCAGCACGGGGTCTTCATCGCTTAGCCGAATCCAGTCGTCGAGGCCCAGGTCCGGGTTCTGCACGCCGCCTCCCATGCTCGCGCGCCCGGAGCCGCCCGGCCTCCAGCGCGTCCCTCTGCCTGCGCGCCTCGCACGCCTCGCGAGTCTCGCTTCCGCGCGCCCGCTCCCACCTGCGCCCGGCCTTCGCAGTCTTGCTTGCTTTATTGTTTGTTTGTTTGTTTGTTTGTTCGTTTGTTTGTTTGTTTGTTTGTTTGTTTGTTTGTTTGTTTGTTTGCGTACACCGCGTGCTCGCTCCTCTGGTGTTGTGACCGACGCGATATTTCACTTGCGGCCGCAAACTTCACTCTCCTCCTCCGCTCTTCCCCTTGTGTTTCCCGCGTACAAGTCGGCATTGGCGCGCTGGCGCGTGCAGTACACGACGTCTACAATACCCCCAGGGGTCCTCATTTATGAATACAGAGAACACGCCGACGGACGTATGAAAGGGGTATCCTGCATGCATTTGCCAAAGATGACTCCGATCGGCACGTGCCTCGCTCGCTCGCTCGCTTGCTGTCGGCATCCTCTCCGTGTCGTACCGGTGTGCATACCTTCGTTGTCGCACCGATGCGTAGTGGAGATAGATGGCTTTGCTTGGAGGAGAGAGATATAACTCACAGGGAAGGTTGCAAACGAGCACACGAGGAACCAATCACGAAACTCGGACCATACCTACATAAAATCGGCCTGCTCTTGAAACCGTCTGGTGCGTTGTTCGCGTGCAACTCCTGCTCGTGGAATCAGAATTCTCATAAGATTTTATGCTCGTCAGCCTCGTCGGCTTTGCGTAAGTGAGCAAGTGCGAGATGAAGCGGATTGTCTTGAGCACGTCGTTGGACTTGCTCGCGACCAGATGAAGAAGAATAGGTTTTTGCCAAAAAGAAGAACTAAATGTCGCGTTGTCAAATTCAGACCACCTCTTCAAGAACGAATAGTCCTCATTCGAATAGAATAGAATAGAATAGAATAGAATTCATCTATCTATCTATCTAGAAGCATTTCCCTTCGTAACAAAAAAATAACAGATCTAGTACATTTCATTTATTGTAATAGGTCAGTCGTTCTCTGTGAGTTTGCGCAACGCCGGCGATGCGTTGCTACTTCCAGACTCTCTTCCCCCTCCTTGGCTGCTTCTGCTCCTGCTCCGCACCTCTCACTGGTGCGCCATCGACAGCTTTGATTGTGGACCCGATAAAGGTGGTCATGGCACTCGTCTATGGCGAGGAGCGCGCGAAATGGAAAATCAATCACGAGAACTACCAGCACATAGAGATCGTTAAGACGAAGAGCGGCAAAGAAGGAAACATCCTTGGCTTCTTTGGCAAGTTCAGTATCACGCGCAAGCGTAAGTGGAAGGGTGTCGGGGTAGATTAACACTTTTTGCAGCGAATGCGCCAGCTCCGCCTCAATGTAACGCCTACGTCAAAAAGCGAGTGGGATGAAGGTGATGAGGGTATCGAGAGCAATGGGGGCAACAAGGGCGATGATTGAGTGAAATAGAAACTTTAATACTGTGAGCGTATGTGCATGACCTATTTGTTTACTTATTATCCTAATTCTCATTATTATTCTTATTCATGGGGTTGATGGAATCTTTTTTGTTCTCTTCCGATTCTTTTTCGTCGTCGCCGTCGTCGCCGTCGTCGTCGCCGCCGCCGCCGCCGCCGTTAGCAAGAGCTTTTCTTGCAGCATCTGCGTCAATCGTCAGCTCTTGATCAAGATACATCACTTTTTCTTGGTAGGTCCACTCTTTGTCTAGCACTAACTACACCGAATGCGTTTTTGAATGGCGTGCGAAAGGGTTTGTGGATCTCCTTCTTGAGACCACCGAACCTTTTCCGCAAAGTCCATGACACCCCCATCTTCCGCATGGATAAAAGGCAAATGGTCGCTCACGAACCAATAGAACAACGCCACAATGCTGAATAGCTAGGTCGCCAAACTTTTGTATTCGGTTTCACCATACCACATTAGTGTGCATGCATACGTGTCAACGTCGATCAAAGTGTAGCGGCCTGTGTCCGCGTCGAAACATACATTTTGTGGCTTGATGTCGTTATAGAGGGAACATTCGGTTCCGCTAGAGTGCGCTGTTTTGGTCAAGATATGAACTTTTGAACGTCTTAAAGTCCGTTATTCTCTTGAGGGATGGGACGTCGGACACGAGGATGTCGGAGTACGAAAGGAGCTGACAATAGGCTAGGTGCTTGGGGAGAACAAACTGAACAAACGGAAGCTTACTGCCATAAAACTATTTGTAGTTTCGCACAGTCATGACCGACTTATTGTCAATGCTCGTCGATTGTGGGCAACAACGCAACATGTACTTTTGCTTCGAGAAAGTGCCAGTTAGCATATATACACGTAAACATGTGAAGACCCGACAACGCGCTCCACTCTAAGATTGTCCTCGTGTATTCCAAAATGCCCTCACCGCAAACGTCTACCCTTCTTCTCCTTCTCTCTCCCCCAAGTTATTGCGCCCAGGCCAGGCCACACGCACTGCTTGCTTCCTCTTGCTCATCGTTCACCTCCTCCCTCCTCCGAGTCTTCCAAGTCTTCCGATTCCCCGACTGCTCCTCTTCGTCATCACGGCAAGCTCGGCAAACCCGCTCCAGCAAGACAACGACACCAACGCCCAACCGTGGCCGGCGCAGCGTTGCGGCAGCCTCCTTCTTCCGTGGCTTGCCCGCCAGGCTTTGCTGCGCAATATTCTCCTGAGCAATAATAGCAATAATATTCATTCTGCTGAGCAAAAACCCAAGACCAAGTCGCGGCTCTCCAGGGCGTACACCGTCGCGGGGAGCTTCGAGACGGACGCCTGCACGCGGCCGCCCTCGCGTGCGCGGCGCTGTCGGCGGCGGCGTTGACGGCGACGGCGGCGCGGCGCAGCACATCGACGGCTCGGAGGACAGGGTCCGAGTCCAGGCGCGGCGCGGAGAGGAGACTCGGAGGCGGCGCTCGCTACCGCGCGCAGCGCACGATGGCGCCCTTGCGCGGCGACGAGGAGGAGGAGGTGCCCGACACGCTGCGGTTCGTGACGGAGGGCCACGAGGGCGCGCGCACCAAGGACATGAACGTGGTCGTCTTTGGCGGCAGCAGCGGCATCGGGTTCGCGACGGCCGCCATGGCGGTCCAAGAGTGCGCCTCGAGGGTGCTGCTCGTGGCGCAGAACGAACGCCAGCTCGAGGCGGCGGCCAAGGTTCTGCGCGAGCTTGGAGACGGACGCGCGGGCTGCGAGGGCTCAAATGTCCTCGTCGTGGATACCTTTCGCGCCAACGTGGCGCAGCGCGACGAGGTGACTGCAGCCTTGCAGGCCGCTTCGGCACATGGCGACGTTCACGCCATTGTCAATACGGCGGGCATTGCTGGATACATTGGCGTTTCCCTCGGAGACGTGCCGGACGATATCTTTTTCTCAAAGTTCGATCCCGTGTTGAACAACCTGTATGGGTCCATGTTCATCAGTGCAGAGGCCTTGCGAATGTGGAAGCTCTCGGGCGAAGACGCCCCGGGCCCAGGCTTTGTGCCGCGCCTCGTGCACCTGAGTTCCGAGGAGGCCCTCATGCCGTGCCCGGGCTGCGACCTGTATGGTATTTCAAAGAGCGGCATTGTCAGTCTCACGCGTTCGCTCGCTGCCTTTTACGAAGGCCAACTTAGCGTCAACGTTGTCGCCCCAGGCCTCGTTGACACTCCGCTCACGTGGAACCAGGCGCGCGGATCAAAGCTTTCGCACAACGGCACAGTTCTTGAGCAGGTGGACCAGATGCAGACGTATCAGTGCTATGCGGATGAATCCTTGCGCGAGGCGTCTGACGCCTCGGTGCTTGACAAGGAGGACAATCGTCGCATCATCCAGGATGGAACTTGCCAGGGCGGGGGAACAGGCCTCGGCTGCCCTTGCGAAGATATTCGCGCCAAGGATCCTCGACTTCCTTTAAAGTATGGCGAGCACCTTTGGCCGCCCATCGACCCCAGGGATCTCGGCGACATGATGCTCCACCTTTTGTCGCCTGCTCATGCCGCAACTTCGGGCGAGACCTTTGTCGTGGACAACAATATGACCCACGCGAGCAGCAACAGGCTGCGCTGGTCGCGTGAGACACCTACCGTGGCGAATGAGTTTCTCACGACGCACCTCGTCAAAAGTTGCCCTCGTTCGATGGTGGAGCTTTGCCCAAGCGCGGTCAAGTTCGTGAATCCGCATCAATTCGGTCCTTTGGACTTTCCTTTGGATATCTCTCATTTGATTGTGCTCATCGTTGGGCTCCTGCTTGGCCGCTTTTTCTTTAGCAGGCCTTTGTCGCGATCACAGTCACCTTCTGACTACTCGGCTCTCGGCGACAGCAAGTGAGGTTGCCGTGAAATGATCAATCAGTCTGTAAACATGTGCTCTTATTCATAATATATTCCTGGACGAATTTTTTTTTTTGGAGAACGATGTGTGTGCGTGTGCGAGTCTGCCAAGCACATCATTCACAATGCGCTTGTTTCTGTCATCGACAAATCGTGATTGGTTGCCTTGTGCGTGTGCTTGTGGTTTTCTTCTAACAGCCCAAGTTCATTGACTGACGAAGGCTTTGCGCAAACTTACACGTTGTTGCCAAAGTATGTAGTACATCTTCAAGACGCATCGCTCGTTCGCCACGATCACCCATTCTAGGAGCCATGTTGCTTGCTCATCTCTCTCTCTTGTCTTTCTCTTTTGATACTTGTGTAAAACTTATGACTGACATTTACTACGAGGCGTTGAGAGAGGTTAAGTCTCAAAAGGCGCGAAGGCCCAGTGTACGGAACAGGACAACCCCCCCTCAAGGGACGTACTGCTGCATTTCGAGAGCCTGGAGCGATGCGCGGGGACGTGCGAGATTTCTTCTTGGGAAAGCTTTCCGCGTTACGGGACAACCTTGCGAACATGGACGCGCGACCTCGAGGGCCATCGACCCTGGCGTTTGCGCGCCGCGTGCCGTGGCGACGGAAGAGGACGCCCTATCCTGCAATCACGCCCCGCCGGCCGTCCTCCTGCCCTCCCTCCCTCCCTCTCTTCTCGAGCGTCGATCGCCCAATCCTTCACCAGCCGTCATGTCTAATCCAAAGTGTCATCTCGGGTGCGCCACAGGCTCTTCAAGTTGACACTTCCGGCCGGCCCACCCTGCGCACGCGAGAACAGCCAGTCAAGTTCTCCGCTCGCCCGTCCTCGCTCACCCATCCGTCCATCGAGAGCGCCGGCAGCAGCAGCAGCAGCAGCAGCAGCAGCAGCAGCAGCAGCAGCAGCAGCAGCAGCAGCAGCAGCAGCAGCTGCAGATGTTCGTCGACGGCTCTCGGAGCGGCGTGGAGCAGGCTGGCTGTTTGCCGTCTGGCCGGGTTGACGAAGATCCGGGCTTCTTTCTCTTTGTTTTTCGTCTTTCTCTTTTCTCTTAGCCCTCGCTCGAATCTGGCTCCGGAGAGAGGCGCTCGCTCCGCGCTCCCTCGCCCGCTCTTCGGGCCTCTGCGCGCCTGCGTTGGTCTCCGCGCGCGCTCTCGCGGCGTCCAGGCGGCGGCCGCGGAGCCTGCCTCAACTCGAGTCAGTCGCGCCTGAGCGCGGGCGCGAGGGGACAAGCCGCGCGGGGCGGAGGCCATGGCCCGAACCGGCAGTTTTCCCGGGGGCAGTCTGCGAGACCCGCGGCTGCTTTGCGCGCCTTCACCACATGTCCCGTGGCGCCGCGCGCGCCCGCGTCTACAAGTTCAAGCAGACGGGCTGCCGGAATGGGGGGTTACGCTGGGTGTCTCGATCGAACCGCGCTGCGCCTTCGCCTTCGCGCAAAACCTCAATCAGCCATAGACACCCAGACGAACAGACAGACTCTGAACCGGCAAGGAAAGCGCAGCGAACCGCCTCGCCGCACGCGGCGACCCCGCGACTTCCCTCTTCTCCTCCCTGCGCGAGCCTCGGCCGCGCTCTCCGTTCTCGTGTCACCAGTTCTCCATCTATCCTTCGTATCTCATCTCGTCTCACCTCGCGCACGTCGTGCGTTCTCCAAGAGCGGGCAAGCAAAGCAAGCCAAGCAAGCAAACCAACAAAGCAAGCCAAGCAAGCAAGCGAGCCAGCAAAGCACGCCGCGCTCGAGCGACAGACGCGTGCTCGCTCCCCGCGTTAGAGAACCCTTCGAACCGCTGGAACCTCAGCGCTTGCAGCCCGCCGCTCGAGGCTGAATCCCTCGCTGCTCTTACGAGCTGCCCTCGCTCTAAACCCCAATCCTCGCCTCGCAGTTGGCCTTGCATCTATCTATCTATCTCCCCGTCCTTCGCGGGTCGCAGAGAGAGAGCGAGAAAGCGCTGGCGCCTCTGGAACCACCGCAGAGAGAGAGAGAGGCCCGTGCGTTTCCGAGCGGCCGACGTCGCGCGGTGCAGCCGCAGAGAGAGAGGACTCCGGAGCCGCGCAGACAGACAGACGCGCAGACAGACAGACAGACAGACAGACAGACAGACAGACACGCGGACGCGCACGCCGGCCGCGCGTCGAGTCGAGTCGAGTCGAGCGAGCCGCGCCGCGCCGCGCCGAGGGTCGCGCGGAGGCAGGCCCGCGAGCGAGGAGGAGCAGCGGGAGTCGGTCGATCGGAGGAGCTCCGCCGCGTTCGAGCAGGCGGACCCGGAGCGCGGAGGGAGATGGCGCTGTGCGAGGGGAGCCGCGGGCGGGAGCTCGACGAGGTGGTGCTCAAGGGGGAGACCGCCGAGGAGAAGGACGACGCGGAGCCCGAGACCGCCTCGTACGCGGACCCGCCCGAGCTTGTGTGCGAGGGCAAAATCATGAAGGCGCTCAAAGACGACGGCCTCGCCTATGCGTCGAGCATGGACCTCAGCGTGTGGAACGTCGGGACGCAGGCCGTGAAGAAACGCAAGCGCATGCGCACGGTCAACGTCGTGGATAACGCGGCAGGCGTAGAGGATATTCTGCAAAAGTACCAAACCCGCCCACGCGCCACCCTGTACGTGAGCGTCTTTTACGAGGCCGTTCCGGGCTATTCCACCATGAACAAGGAGGTCGGGCACTTTAGCATCGATATTTCGTCCTTTATTAATGAGCGCTACGCCTTGGCCATGGGCGACAAACGCTTCGCGACACGTGTGCCCAAAAAGAACTCGCACTTTGTGCAAATCGAATCCGACGTCGACTTTGACTTTGACGGCTTTGCGCAGCTCGTACGACATTTTATCCACGTCGAGCTCGGACTGGAGCTTGGCATCAAGATGAAGTTTATCATTGACGGCACACGCGTTCGCATTCACAAGTCACGCTTTCAATCGGTCACGAGTCATGCCACGCCATATGTCCCGCTGCTCGCCTCCATTATGCGCTCGCGCAAGGATGAGTGTTACCGCGCGCTCTATGCTGTCGAGCACTCTGCGCTGCAGGTATTTTTCCACGTGTATTCGCGTATTTCTGCCGAGATTGAGAGCATCTCCACAACGCTTTCGCTCGCGCGTTCCCCTTGACTTTTACTTATGATTATTTTTCGTTGTTTCACATTTCAGATGAAGTTCTTCAAGATCGATAGAAAGATGCTAGCTCATCGAATGAGCGAGGTGGTGCTCTACGTTGCAAAGGAGGATTTCTAAGTTTTTTTATTTAGTTTTTCTCAAATTGAAATGGAATAGCTAGCACGCCTTTCATGACGGAGAATGCTCGATTTCGGGCCCTGCAAGCATGCATGCATTATTCACCTCGTCACTACAGACTCGAAGGAACGAGCTGTTGAGATTACAATTAATTCGCTTCTCCTGAAAGCTTGCAGATCTTCTTCATCAGCGGCAAACGCAACGCCAGTCTTCCCCCCCCCTCCCCCCTCAACC
>KN805395.1:267901-306253 GCA_000818945.1 Schizochytrium sp. CCTCC M209059 | reverse complement strand
GAATAGGCGCTTGTCGATTCAAAGGCTTCTTGGTCGTCGTTTCTCGCCTCCTTAATCATTGAGAATTTTGTGCTGTTCATCCTGCCAGTGGAGCCAAGCGCATTCCACTCATTTCTTCCTCTCCCCCCCCCCAAAAAAAGACCGACAGGATACAATAATATTTTGTTTTCAAGTTTTGCTAGAATCCATTCATCATCCATTATGGTTGAAGGGACATCGTTGAAGTCGAGCTCCTTCCTGCATGTAATTCGCCCTCCGCTCCATTCGCCATTGACCGTCGCTCCAAGGATCTTACGAGTTTTACAAAGGAATCTTGAGCCGGCGGTGCGTGAGGGGCTTGCACACCACGCGTTCCTTTCGACGACGGCTCGTCGAGCGAAGCATCTCCATCCATTATGTTGTAAAGCACCCGCTTGTACTCATGTTTTGCAAGATTAAAGGGACGCACAGATGGATCATCGTTTTCAAAACGTGCTAGCAGCATAACCAGCGCAATCATTCCTGCAAAGTAAGCTGCTGCTAATTGATGCCCCGCAGACAAAAACGGCAACCTCGTCGCAAAGCCGCGCTCTAGCGCTATCGCCAAGAAGCCTAGAAATGACGAAAACAACACTGTCATATACGACGACCACATCGGCCAAAAATAGAGGGAGAAAGAGAAGGCGTGGGCCCATTTCGTCAGAACTTGATGGGAGTCTTTTTTTTTTTTTCTGGCGTCTGGATCTCGGCACGTCGATACTTACCTTGATGTGGGAAATGCGCCATTGCCAGGAGACGGGAATAAGCACAGAGAGAGAGCGCCGCAACGCAGACTGCGCTCTGGGTCCATGAATCGGCCAAAATACCCAGCTCACCAAAAAGAACGGTAGCGAAAAGGACCAAGCCAGACACTGCTGCGTTGCCACTCGCGCGGAAGCGAGACTGCAAGCGGATAGCTGCCTGCGCCGGCCTCGGGCCCCGATAGCTGGCAAGAGATGCTGCGCCCAGCACTGAAGCAAGGAGATATGCCCAAAACAATCGGTAGCCCACTTTCCAAAGCGCTGCAATCGACGCCATCAAAACACCGCTCATGAGGTCTTCTCCAATCCGAGGCGAGGTGACCTTTGCAAGAGCTCTGTGCAGAGCCCAGCTTCGCTGCGACCGGTGCAGGGCACGCAGCACGTCCACCTCAGCCTTGACCGCGAGACGACCGCGATCTAGCCACCGCATGACTTCGTGCCCAACTAGCTTTCCCCGCGTTTAAGTTTCCTTCGCGTTGGCTCGCCGCGGCACTGACAAGACCGCTTGATTATCACGTGCTCTCTCTCCTTTGTGCACGTCGTGGACGTCAGCAAGGCCTGACATGAAACAATCACGAAGATGCCAACGAGCCTCATCCAGACTGCCAACGTCTTCTGCGCAACCCCTTTTGCTTTAACGGATCGTCATGCATTTATATGTTAGCAATAGTTGCTAGGTAGGCAGGCCTAAGACCAGCATCTGTCTCACGATCGAGTCGTCCTCAAGACCCAAGTCATCCCCCCAAGAAGTCGTCTTGACATGAATCTGCAACAAGACTCAAAAGGAGGAGACATTCCCAAACTCAAGACGTTCACTCCCTCTGCTAGAACTCCAGATTGTTGTCGTGCTCAATCATGACTTGACACCACAAAAGTGGAGCTTTGTGATCTTTTTGATGAAGACGAGTCGTGACGAGGTCGAAAATTCAAGATCACTTTGTGCTGCGCGGCTGCTTGTGCGCGGAAGGCCTGCACTTCCGCGCGCGGCGCAGCGCGACTGACTGTGATTGCAGTGCATGTCGCAATCCCGCCTTCTGCCTGTGCCCTTCGACTCTTGAAGAGGGCCAAGGCTGACCTTGCAAGCGCAGTGAATCGCAGCACGCTACGGCATCTGTGGTTCGCATAGCGGAGATCAGACACACTTCCGCGCCACGACCGCACCAGCGAGCGAGCGGCCGACCGACCGATCTTGTTGCTCAACTTACAAATCCAAGCCTCCGCGTTAAAGACTCACCATGGCGCGGAAGAAACGCTCGCAAGGACACAAGGCGAATAGAGGATCCTCCCATGCGTCAAAAGCCAAGTCTGCGTCCGTCCCAGTACCTATTAACGCGCCACCGGAGCCCTCTGCCAGCTTAGAAAGCTCTGCTATGGCAGAAACAAACGCCCCGATGTCGATATATAAGCACTCCGATACTCTTGAGCCCTTTGGCGAAATGGGGCGCTGCCTCTTATCTTCAACAATGCTACAGAATGGACGCGGCATTCGGGCTACATTTGAGCACTTTGAACGCGCCGGCCTCTCCAGTCGTGGCCGCGCGTCATATTGTCGTGACCAGGAGCATGCTCGCGTTTCAAAAACCACAGAAAGATCACCACCAATGCCCAGCACGCCGGCGAGCTCTGGACCGCAGGATGCGGACCTCCTGCGCCGCGAGCTTGTGAGCGAATTTGCTGACTTCATACGACTTGCTCATGATGATGCAGCCCTCCTGACAACAAAGTTAGAGCAACAGCGGCGTCATAATCTTCAAGTCCGAAAACGTGCATTGCGTCGCCAGTCGCGCCCATCACACGCAGCAACAACCACCGCAGCCATCGCTGCCGCCCGAGCAAAAGGCACGTCTCGCTGGAGAACACCGCTGCGCAGCGGGTACGACAGCGACAGCACAGCCGCATCCACTAACACATCGGCCACGACCTTGGAGACTGCCGATTTGGATCAAGCTGGTCGATCGAGCGTACGGGGCGAAGCTCTCTTTCGTCAGGTGTTGCAAGCGACCAGTCCCCCGGGCGGCAATGAGGTTTCTTCGCGCCTCATGTCATCGAATGAATTGCGCTCCCAGGCACAAAGCGTGCTCGCGTTACTTGCGGGCAAAGACTCCGAAACAACAGAGGGAACGTCGGCTGTGCAGGTCTTTGACGCGCCCAAACGTGAAGTCATTGTTGCAGCGCTCAATCTCCTTCAGCGCCATCTCGACGGACCATAGGTTTTCAGACTAACTCGCTCGTCACCTACTTTCTCGCGTACTTGCTCACCGGGATTATTATTTATGCAGACTTCCGTAACGCATCATCACAGGTCTGCAACATACGCTGCAGCGAGATGCTCAAGTGTTATTAGTCTCATTTTTTCTGAAGTGCGTTTTTGCACGATCTTTATGTTGGGGGCCGCTCGTGGTTTGCGCCCGTATTGGTCATAGAAATTCGGAAATTTAGACAAGAAATTGAAGTAGAATTTGAGCAATTGCGGCGTCTTTTGGACGGTCGCGTTGCCTATTCGCCTTTAGGTCCTTTCATTTTTACCGGGACCTGCCGAGCCAACCCGGTAACAAGCTTTTTCGTTTAAGAGGGCCGTTCAAATGCGCAAGTCACATATCCGCCATTAGGTTCTTTCATTTTACTGGGACCAGCCTATCCGCCAATCATGTTGCGTCACACTCGGCAAACAAAGAGGGGCCGAGCAACTCGCAAGATGACAATGAAACGTCTCCAATGAACAATTTCACAGAGATTTTGAATCGAATCATCATCGCTGATGAATCGCCCGAGGAGCGCCGCAACTGGATCCAGCCGCCATCCGATGAACTCGTTGCAAATTGCGTAAACAAGTTCCTTTCATACACCCTTGATCCAAACAATCACCATTGCCATGCATGTGGTGTCTGTGGCGTCCTTCACAATCGCGATGGCATCGAAGAACTTATCGACTCGAGCAGTCCAGTGTCCGATCCGATCGAATTCAGTCCCGACGGGTGCGCGGAGGAAAGCAGAGCCCCCACTTTCGCGTCCGGAAGATGTCTCGTAGTTCATAGCAGAGGAATGACTGTCGGCCAAGTGCAAGCTTGCAAGCTGTGTAACGCCGACATGCGCAAAGAAAATATTCCGTGGCCAATACCAGACTTTTTCGAGGTGGGTCCCGGACTTAGGCGCATGCTCTCAGAAAAGCTTGCAAATGTGAAGCGCCGACGTGCGCAAAGGAAATGTTCCGGCAACAAGCTTTTTCGAGGTGGAGGCCCATGCTCCCAGAAACTAGGTTTGCAGAGGACCTACTGTTATCAAACTACCGGCTCGTGGCATGGGCTTACAGAATGCGCTTCTACTACAAGAATGCTTTCCATACGACTAGCTCCTCGGTTCATGTTTAAATGGCTCCATCCATGGCGACCTCAATTGCGGAGAAAAGATACTGAATATAACTAATAATTCACTAGGTCACTGCAGCTCAGACTGAAAACGCACTTCAGAATGCGGGGCTCTTCAACCCCTTTCTTCATCCTCTTTCTCTCTCTCTCGCGCGCGAGCGGCCCGACCAAGCGCAAGGCTCGCCGTGTAGCGCAGAGCTGCTCGCTCGCTCGCTGGCACGCCTCGTGGGCGCCAGCGCGGTAACATCGCTGGGCCAATAATGCGCTCGCGAGGCCTCGCTGTCGCAGCATGGCGAGGTTCGTGGTGTCTGCTCATGTTGGCGGCAGCCGCGGCGAACGTTGGCGAGAACCATGAAGGCTTTGCGCGAGGTGGCAAGACCCTCGCACGCGAGGGCGCAGCGACAGAGGAGAACCTCGAGACGGCGACCGACGTGCAGCCCCTCCAGGTCGGGCAACGCGTGCGCCGCGGCGCAGACTGGGTCTGGTACCGGCAGGACGGAGTCCCACCTGGACCCGGGACCGTGGTCCAAGTCGTGGACTGGAAAAACGAGCCAAGGCGCGGCATTCGGGTCCTCTGGGATGCCACTGGCGAGTGGAACGTGTATCGCTGGGGGGCAGAAGACGGCCGGTTTGATCTCAAAGTACTTCCCGATGAACCTCTTGTCGATCTAGAGGCTTTAAAGTGGCGACCACCTCCGGAAGCACCCTCGGGTGCATGTGTGCCAAATGAGAAGGCTGCGCTTTCGCAACTTTATCGTAACCTGAACGGGCCCACTTTGTGGCGTCACAAAGCTGGTTGGGAAACACTCGATGCTCAAGTCAAGCAAGAGTGCACGGAAGAGTGTCTCGAGAGCGGCCGGGATGAAACGATGATGATGATGATGGTCGACAGTCTTGGCCAAAGGCGTCGCATCTCCCGCGCCGCTCAGGGCGGCTATGATCGTCCGCATCCTGAAGATGCCGACGACCCATGCCTCTTGCCATGGGAAGGGGTCGTGTGCGAAAAGGGTCATGTTGTTTCGCTCCGTCTAGACCGCAATCATCTTCGAGGTTCGCTTGCAAGTCTGACTGACTTGGGAGCTCTGTCGAATCTGCGGGCCCTTGATCTGAGCATGAATGCACTTAATGGTAGTCTCGATGCCATCACGATGCTCTCGAACTTGCGATGGCTCAACTTGGCGAATAATCAGCTGAGCGGCACAATTCCTGATGCGCTCGGCGATCTTGTTGAGCTCGAGTGGATTAGCGTTGCACACAATCAGCTAGAGGGGGCTTTGCCGGCGTCTCTGGGTCAACTCAAGAACCTGTCCTTTGCCTTTTTCTCGCAAAATAGACTTCAAGTTAGTGAAAATATGGTCCCGTCAGCCCTGCGCGCACTTCCAAAGCTTGCGCCGAGGCATCCAAGACTCGAGGGCAATCAAAGTTGAGCTCTTCTTCTTCTTCTTCTTCAATTTCCTTTTCCTCCTGTCTTCTCATGCAATATGCGTTACCCCAGATACAACACGATTTCACAAGAGCTTTTGTCCAAGTGTTATTAAAACTGAACAAAACAAAGAGTGTTCCAAGCAAACATGACTTTATTCGAAGCAAGCAAGCGAGTCAGCAATAATTGGCCAATAAAAAGGTAGTAATATACATAAGCAAGCCACTTGGACCTACCGACGACGATTCACGGAGCGGAAAGAAGCGAGATGCGAGCTTGCAGAGCGAGGCGCGGCGTCAGGCCGCTGTGCACTGACCTCGGTCGCCAGAGGTGTCAGCTTGAGCAACATGCCCATTCCCGTCGGCACAGTTTGCAAGAGACCCGCTTGCACGGCGTCCTTGATGTGAAACTCAAGCCCGAGCGCCTCCGTGGCCTTGGCTAATTTGGTAGTTTGCATACTCACGCCAGCAGCTGCGCCTGGGCCAGCCGTCCCAGCATCGAGGTCACGGCCGTAGTCTCGATCCGTGCGCCGCCGCTTGCGCTTGCGTCTTTGCATGCTGACGAGCTGGAAGATGTCACGTTCGAGCATCTCCTTGTTCTTTTTCTTATCGAGCGTCTCCACGAGCGCTTTACGGCCCCGTTTCATTGGCTTGACGAGGCGGCCCAGACCTGGCATGGTGATCCAGTAGCTGTTTGCTTCAAAGACGTCGACGCGCCGCACGAGGAGCTCCGCTTCGCAGAGAATGGTGCGAGGCGATTTGCGCAGAAGCCCTTGCGGGGCCGCTGCCGCTTGATCGTCCGCGCGGATGGCCGCTTCTGATGCGCGTTCTTCGCGTTGCCGCGCAGGTTTTGTCGGGTTGCTCGCGAGCAGTCGCGTGAGCTCTTCGTCCGAGATGCTAAGCACCGTACAGCGTGGAAGCACGCGATCTCTGAATCTACGCAGCGCCATGGCCTCGGATAATTTGTTCGAAGCCTGAAGGTCATCAGCCAACCTGCTCACGAGTGCGCGATAATCGGATTCCAGCGATACGAGGCGATCTGCTTTGCCAGAATTGATAAAGTACATGCGCAGCTCACCGCTTTGCCGGGCTTCTTGGATCTCCTGGTCTACTGCACTTCGGTGTGCGACAACGCCATACACGTGGTGCACAAAGGCTACGGGAATGGGCACTAAGCTTAGTTCTTGGCGATGTCTGCGCATTAGCAGCCTTGCGGCAGCTACGGCGTCGCTCATGATATCAACATTTCCTAGCTCGAATGCGTCGAGATCATTGCTTTGACTTCTCTGATCACCCTGCTCATGTTCGCGTCGTTGTCGTCGTCGGCGTGGTGGGTGGTCCTGCTCGTTGCGTGGCAGGTTTGCCGTGGGCGTCACGAAGCCTGCGAGCAGGTTTCCCGCAGCATCCGAGGCGCGTCGAGGGCCCGCGGGCTGGCGCCAGCCGAGCGATCGTCGTGCGCAGGCCTTCATAACCGTCCGTCCACCGTGAGACGCGGAGCGAGACTTGATCGCGACTTTGAGGTTCTGCTGCTGTTGCTGCTGCTGCTCTCCTTGTTGCTCTGGTCAAGATTGGCTCTCTCGC
The DNA here is from genome assembly GCA_000818945.1 of Schizochytrium sp. CCTCC M209059. Lineage (NCBI taxonomy): Eukaryota > Bigyra > Thraustochytrida > Thraustochytriidae > Schizochytrium > Schizochytrium sp. CCTCC M209059. The sequence continues at coordinate 299,106 of KN805395.1, read as the reverse complement.
ATCAGAACTCGTATAGGCCGCCTACCTACGTCTTGTTCGCGACGCGGCTTCGGAGCGGCCGGAAGTTGGAGAGATCCAGACGAGGTCCGCACGGACGCTGTCCCTGCGCTGCGCGAAGGTCGCAGCAAGCTCTTTGAGGCAACGGCGAGGTCGATGACAACAGCCGGGCCAGAGAAGAAAAAGTTGGGGCCAAGCCCGACCGAAGCCGCTGCTGCTGCTGCTGCTCCTGCTGCTGCTGCTGAGACCCTCGTGTTCGTAGAAGAGGACGTAGTTTCCAGCGCCAACAACAAGGCGCACAAGGGCCAAGAAGATCTTGCCAAAGCGCTGTCCGCGCTAGAAATTCTTGCTTGTGGCGTTTTCGATACCGTGGAGACAAGGATACGCGAAACAAGTGCCAAATGTGAGGAGATCGCGCAGCGCGTTCATAGCGCAGCGCAGCGTGTCGAGGCGATTGCTCAATCGCGAGCCACGCAAGCAACAACTGTCTATGCTGCGCCAAAGTATCCGCATGAGGAATCTGGCGTCCGACTCCGCCTTGAACAAAAGGAAAGCAATAATTCGAGGAATGAAGGGCCACCCATGGCGAAGAGCTATTTGCTGGGAGCTAGCGCTCCTATTTCACAAAGAAGAACCCGTGCAGCTCTTCTGGAGGGACTTGGCGGCACTCAAGACATTGATGATTCATACTCCCCGTCCTTGCGGGCCTCTGCGCTTGCTTATGAAGATACGCTTCGTGCGCAGGAAGTCGAATTGTTTGGTCGCAGACGACGAACATCTACGGCTGTAGGCTCCGCGTCTGATGAGAGCGCTAGCTTTGGGATCGCAAGGGTTCGCGAGGAGGACTCTGCGGGAATCTCGCCACCCCCGCCATCCTTTCTTTTCGAAGACGAGGGAGGAAAGCACTATACTGGTGATGAGCAACAAGATCAGTACGATGTCTCGTTTCGACCGATGCTCCGAGGTCCGACCCTTTTAGACATGCCAACGAGCCTCGATCTCCCAGACATTGCGGATCTCAGCATTACTGACTTTGGCGCACTAGGGCGGCGGTCAGGTCAATCGGAAGATGTCTCGCGTGAATCTGCGTCTGCTCCTTCTCTGAATGCTGATACGGCACCACTACCCAAGCCCAAGGCAAGCGTGGGGCCAATTTTGGGAGTCACTAAAGAGGGCGTATCCGCCGCCGGAGTGGACCTTGCACCCATCGTGGCCAACCTTGAGACAGCAGCACCTGCTCGCAACGAGAACCAAGATGCGAATGCTACGAACAAGAGTTTTATAGACGCTGCGAAGAATCAAGCCTCGTATGACACCAAAGAAAGCGCAGGTACGCAGCCACTTGGGACAAGCGCAACGAGCCCGAGACCCTCTGCGGAGAAGGCGGCGACGTTGACGACGAATTCGAAGGAATCAAAGACGAGTTCTTCGACGAGTTCTTCGGGCCTTGGAGGTGCGCTGCTCGCCGCGATTCGTGCTCCTGAAAATCGAGCCAAGCTTCGACGCGCGGACTTTAGCGCAGCGTCCGATGATGCCAATCGTCATCGTGCTCGTGACGCAAAGGCTGCGGCAAGTACGTTGCCGCAGCCGCAGTCGCAGCTGACCCTCGCCGAAGAGATGCGCCTGAATTTGGCGCGACGGCAAAAGGTTCTGAGCGGCAAGCTCGACGAAGAGCAGCAAGCCGCGGACGCGGCGCGGCGGGCAAGCCTACAGGGCTCCGTGCTGGCCGTAGCTGCTGCCGGCAAGTTCCTGCGGTCTGTGCCGGAAGAAGACGGTGGCGGTGGACGAGGCGTGGCGAGTACTCTTTCGCCACGCGCGCGAGCCTCCCGGCGACGCCATCTTGAGAGCGCTCGCAGTCCGGGCGTTCAGGGCCTCGCGCTCAGTATGGACAATATGGGTAGCATTGACGCCTTTCTGGACCTCAAGAACCAGCCCGGCGACGAGCTCGGCGCCTCGGACGCTGACCAGTCCTCGGCCTCGGGTTGGGATACCGACTGATGATATTCAATGGGAACAAAAGGAGAGGCAGGCGGTGGCGATGCTGGTGCTGCTGGTGCTGCTCCTGATGACGATGATGGCCCGTCTGCATCCTCCCAAAGCACCTTCGCAGCCAAGCGACAGCTTGCCTCATGCGCCGCGCAATGTCACACCAACTAAACTCTGGCAAGCTAAACGGATTCTCTGGCAAGCTAGACGAATTCTCTGGCAAGCTAAGTGGATTCTCTGGCAAGCCAGACGAATTCTCTGGCAAGCTAGACGAATTCTCTGGCAAGCTGGATGGGTTCTCTGGCAAGCTAAGCGGATTCTCTGGCAAGCCAGACGAATTCTCTGGCAAGCTAGACGAACTCTCTGTCTCGCCATTCGCTGTCACAGTCAGCCCGCTCGTGCCCATGCTCGCGCCTGTGCACATGCCGGCGCGCCTCTCACAGTCGCTCGTACAGACTGACCGACTGCCTGAGTGACGCCTCGCGTCGGTCCCCTCACCTCCGTGGACGCCTGCAAGACCGGCCCGCGCCGATGAACGAGGGGGCTGGCGGGCACCTGCACAGGCACCACCCACCCGCCCGCCCGCACATCCGGCCCGCGGCGGGTGTCTGCGACGTGCGCATCGAAACGAGGCGAGGCGAGGCGAGGCGAGGCGAGGCGAGGCGCGACGTGCGTCCGGGCACGCGCTCGTTGGCTGGCTGGCTGGCTGGGTAGCTCCAGGAAATTGATACTTTCGCAGCCTTTGTGTTTGTTTCTCTGTTTTCTTTCTCTGGCTGGACCTGCTGCGATCGATCCCCCGTTCGCTCGCGCAGCCTGGACTCTGCGTTGTGGACGCTCCCACGCTCGCCCAGGACCAGGGTCCAGGCAAGCACGCTTCGCGCGAGCTGCCGTGACCTGGCAGATCCCGGTGATGCGCGGCGACCCAAGAGGCGGCGCGCGAGAGGCGAGGCGAGACAGCAAGCGGGACGGAGTGGCCGCTGGAATCTTTTCTCTCTTTGGTTTGCGCTTTGCGCTATAGACTCTGCTGCAGCAGTGCTGAGTGGCAGTCTTTGCGTGTAGTATGCGTGTAGTATGCGTGTAGTATGCGTGTAGTACACCAGCGCGAGGGGGATGAATTGCCTCATGATCAGGACTTGTGTAGGCGCCTCCCTCGACGACGGACGGGATGAACGCTTTATGGACAGGGCGCGAAGCAGGACAGGCAAGTTAAAAAGTGTGTGTGAGAGGGTGTGTGCGTGGAGAAACAAACAGCCTGCCCTGTGCCGCGCGTGCCGAACACTGCACTTTTGTTTTCTTGACCCCGGGGACGGCTCTGCCCATGCCGCGTGGCTTTCCTCGGCTCCCGAGGCTGCTGCTCGTTTCCACGACGTTGCTGCTACGGCCCTTTCCCCCGCCAGAGACCTTGGCGACGGCGCGGACTCATCATGTCAACTTCCCGCGCACAGGTGATTAAAAGAAAAAGGAATACAGGAAAAAGGAAAGAAGGGCCTCCACATCGCTTCGTTCCCGCAAAAGTCGCTTTGCGTCGCGGCCCCACGCCGGTCTCCTGCAGGCCTCTGCGCGCCGCTCCCCGTCCATCCTCTCCTTCGCGGCCCTCCCCGCTCGCCGACCGCGGCCCGGCCCTGGCGACACGAGGTCCTCGAGCGAGCTGCGATGACAAAGAGCGAAAGCAAGGAAAGAAAGAAAGAAAGCAAGAAAGAAAGAAAGAAAGAGGGACGGCCCGCGCGTGTCATGTCTCGCCGCGAACGACAAGCACAGAGAGAGAGAGAGAGAGAGAGAAAAGAAAACAGAAAAAAGAAAAGAAAAAAAGAAAAAAGAGGAGAGCGCGCGTGCTCACTTCGTGCGGCCCGTGCGAGGTTTTAGTACTGCTCGCCAGGTCCGAGCGCGAGCCCGCGCGGAGCAGAGCAGAGCAGAGCAGAGCAGAGCAGAGCAGAGCGAAGTAAATAGCAGTCGGCCAACTCGCGCCCGCTCGCGACCGGCGCCGCGCCCGGGACCTCGCAGTCGCGCCCAGGAAGGGGAAGGGGGCGCGCGGGAAAGCCCACTGCGAGCTGGCTGCGCGGAGCAGCAGGGCGCTGCGGCCCGTTCGGTTCGTGACTCGGACTGCCCGTTCGTGACGGCCCGTTCGTGACGTACGTATTGGGCCTGGCTGCAAGCGGGAGCCTTCAAAGGCGTTGAGCAGCTCAAGATGGCGGAGAATGCAACAGGGGTCTGCCCGCCGAAGGAGCACCCTGAGCAAGTGGACCTGACGGCGGTGAACAGATACGTGGGTCTGGCAACCTTTGTGTTCTGGCTCGTCCTCGTTGCAACGTCCGTGGCGTGGTGGTGGACGCGAAAAAAACATCCAATCCTTCGAAAACGTCACTTCAGACTGATGCTGGCCAGCAGCGCCGGGCTCACGGCCGGCGTCGTGGCCGTCTCGTACGCCAATTACATAAATCGCAGTGAAATGCCTTGCGACGCCATTCTCTGGTGCAGCTACCTGCTCGTCAGTCTGGGCGCCGGCCCGCTGGCCGTGCGTCTAACGAATTTTTTCCTGAGGGTGCAGTTCGAGCAGCTGTTGCTCACGCGGTCCAAGTCCGAGTCAATGTCCTCCTCGCATGGACTCGAATCTCAGTTTGCGCCTTCCTCGGTACTTTCGCAGATTAGCGCCTACTTGCGGGTCTTCTGCGGGTGCCGACCAATTCCAACTCCTGCGTTGACGCGTAGCTCGCGTCTGCAAAAGAAGGAAAAGAGGGAACAACAAATGGTGTCCGGCACGCAGAAGCGTAGCATCATTAGCGAGGCGCTTAAATCGCGACAGAGGGCCGGCAATCTCGCAGCCTACTTTTTGCAATCAGGCTTCTTTTCAGGCATTGTCATGACCATATTGCTTCTCATGGCAATCATTCCAGGCATTCTCGCGAGCACGGCAGCTTCCTTGCCGTACGGCTTTAAGGGCTGTACGGGATGCGCGTTGGGCAATTATCTTTTTCTGCCAGTGTGGGTTCAAAGCGCCGTTGTTCTCGTGCTTGGCACAGGCATGCTCTGGCGAATTCGCAGAGCCCCGGATCCACTTGGCATTCGCCGTGAGCTCACGCTTGTCTGGACCCTAGGTCTCTTGCTCTTTCTCGTCTCCATGCTAGGGCTCATCGACCCCGGCTCGCTGCGCACACAAGGCACCTTCGATTACCATTACTTTGGCGTCTTTATTATTTACGCTATTCAAATTGTGCAGTGCGTTGTGCCGGTCGCATACACATACAACCGCAAGAGTCTCGAGCATTTCAAGAGCGGCTACACGTTCGACCAGGCGCTGAACCGACCAGACTTCAAGCAGGTTTTCTCGCAATATCTGGCGAGCGAGTTCAGCATGGAGAACATGCTCTTTCTTGATGCCGTGCAACGATACAGGAATTCCTTTCGCAACGCTGCCGAGGATGCCGCTCGGGAAACAACTGTTCGCGCTGTCGAGTTGTACAACACATTTCTCAAGGACAACAGCATGCTCGAAGTTAATGTCTCCTCTGAACAGAAACGGTCGGTGCGCGAGCAACTTCAGCCCTTTCTCGGCGCGATTGACTCGACTGACGTCGAACTGCCACCTGAAATGGACATCTTTGACGCCTGCGAGAATGAGATCAAGAAGCTTCTCATGACGGACTCGTTTCCACGCTTTCTTCGCTCTGCTCTCTTTGATGAGTGGTTCCGCGCAGATCAATTTTCGGCATCCAAGCCAGGAATTACCTCTACGTCTGGATCACAGATTCAGTCTTTTGGAGGAGAGAGCTCTTCGACGGAAATGTAGATGGTTGTCGTTAGTCTGGTATTCATTGTGTTTTTTTCTAAGTGTCCTGCTCACTGTAATTTTTGTTCATTTTCTCTCACTCATACAGATTTCTAGAGGGCTGGTGGATTTTTTTTTTAATGACCTGATGTCATGTGGAACGATGCAGGAACAACGCATCGACTCGCGCCGTGCGAACGCGCGGAGTTGAGGACCAGTACAACAAGGCCGCTCCGTTCGTCCGCGCCGAGTTTAGGCCGCGCCCGAAATTATATTAATTAACATAATCATCGACCCACTTAGTAACAGCTGGACCAGGATCGCAACCTGGGACCACTGGGCCGAATAGACCTGGCGGCGACCAAAGTCGACGCCAGAAGCCGGCAGAACCGAAACGTACCCAATTACATCAAAATGATAAAGCCAAGTCCGAGCAGCAGCGTGGGAAGCTTTCCATCTACTTTCCCATTTTGTGCTAGCCACGAAGCGGGACTTTCTTTTGCGTGTAGTGAAATCAAATTCTTCTTTCTATTCTTTTCTTCTCTGAGGAACGACCTTGAGCAAAGGACAGAGCTCTTCAATGCACACGTAGATGGCTGTTGCTGATCTGATATCTAGAGTGGCTTTTGTTCGATTATTTTGCTGACTCTAACGTTTGGATTGGATTATCATGTTTTCATGAGTCCATGGCTACTCATCTTTTTGGAAAAGTATGCATCATCGCCCCAATCGAGCCTGCTGCGAAATGAGGCAGAATGAACATGAAACTTTTTATCTGGAAGCCATTTTGAGGGGAAAGCACTCAATCCCATATTTGTCGCCACGACCTCCCTGCGACAAATTAATCCAAGCCACCGTGCTTTTGATCGCAAAATCCTTGTCCTTTGATCAATGCATCGGCGTGTGAAAGTGATTTCCTCAAGTAGAACGCATGCTGTTTTTTCCATTCACCTCCAATTCGTTAACAGGGAAACCACATGATACATGATGAAGACCTTGCCCGCCGGCCTATTCGAAGATGTACTTGAACAACAAGGCGCCCTGACCATCTCCCCGTGACTTCTTACTCTACGCAATTGAGGTCGTTAAGCACAGCCGTTGCTCTTGTGAGTAAAGTCTAGAAAGTGTTGCATACGTTACACGTAGCATCCACGAAGCCGAACGATGAACAAGCTCACTTCTGAATTTTTCCCTCGGGTGAATGGGCCGGGCCATGCGTTTCATGAGAAAAGTGCGACGTTTCACATCTGACAATCCCGTCTTCACGTTAGACTTGATCTCTCGTGCTCGCTCGCTGGCGTGGCTTTCCCTCTGACAATGTGCAGCAGCAGGTGAGAGCGCTTCGTTCGAGTAACGCTCCCAACACGAACGAAGCGTTGCCCGCTTGCATCATCAGCCTCCTCGGTCGCTCTCCCCCCCCCCTTTCTTTTTCCCTATTCGATTTTTCCCTTACCTGCTCGGTAACTCGTGACCACGCTCTTTGCACTCTCGGAGTCGCACAGTCAGCGTCTGCTCGCTCTTTCTCCTGCTTTCGCTCTTTCAAGACCAAAGCATCGAGTCCTAACGTTTTTTCCCCTCCCCTCCCTGCCCGGCCACCGCGTCTCGCATTGTCTTCTCTCGGCGGCCCTGCGTGGGACGTTCTTCTCGAACTCGACAAACGCCTTCCATGCCGCTGCGCTGCTACGGCATCTTCGTGTTGGAGTCCCATCTGGCCCACCCCCGGGCTTTCCATGGTGTTCTCTTCGCAGGTCCATGCCAGCCAAAAAGCTCGCAAACCTGCCTAACGGGCGCGTCCTCACTCAACCACCGTCGTTACGGTTTCCGATAAGCCCGCACGCGCCGCGGCCTCTCCGCCGCTCGCGCGGACTCGTGTCGCGTCGCGTCGCGTCGCGTCGCAGACAGGCCCGCGGGAGGACTCGAACTTGGACGCGACATTCCTATTATCGGGAGAGAACAGCCCCCCCCCTCTGCGCGTACTCACACCGCACCCCTCTAATGCGTTGTGCAGAAATTTGCTATGCATAGGAGCATGCGCGCGGAACGGGAGCGGCGTGCGAGTCCGTGGCGCGGGTGGGGCGGGAACGCGGGAGAGAACGTCGGTGGTTGGAGCGTGCCGGCGGTGGTTAGGTCATATGTCCGTTCTGTCTGCGTGTCTGTCTGTTTGGCAGCGAGAGCGAGAGCTGACGTGGCTGGCTCGGGCTCGAATTTAAATTTGAAAGTGGGCTTGCGTTTGAATTTGAATTTGAATTTGAATTTGAATTCGAAATCGAGAGACGAGCGCGCAGGGCGACGAGGAGTCTATCAAAACCCCATCGACGGAAGTTGCTTGCCCTCCTCGGAGTAGCCCGCGACCGCCGCGCGCGAGCTGGCTGCAGGCACGCGGACAGCCGCTGGGCTGTAGAGGCGGGATCGTGGCGTTGACCGAGCAAGCGAGCGAGGGAAGGGACCGTGCAGCTGCAGCGCGACTGGACTGGACTGTCTGACTGTCCGACTGACGACTGACTGACTGATAGGAGGTCTTGTCTTGCTCGAAGCAGGCTGTCTATCTTTCGGAGTCCTTGACACGAAGTTCTTTCTTACACAAGGCTGCAGCCAGTGCGCGTGCAGCAGCTGCAGCACGCGCCTCCTCGACGCCGCGAGGCCCGTGCCATCCTCTCTCCCCTTCTGCTCTGGTGTGCATTGCTCTACGCGTCAAAGACTTCTCGCGCGCCCCACCGAAGCGAAGCGGAGCGAGGAGGTGAAAATCAGAGCCAAGAAAGCGAACATATCCAAACTCACTGTCGAGCCGAACGAGAGCGCTAGGCCGAGAGCACTCTCGCTACGTTCGCACTCGCAATAATCAAACACGCAAGCGAGGTTGGCAAGCTAGTACACGAGCTTGCGTCTTTTCCGAGGCCAGACAGACTCGCTGCGAGTATTCGCAACTCACCGACCCGGTCACGCGTGCGTGCATAGCGGACCGCCGCACCGCGACGTCGCGCTCCCAGAACGATCGAGCGGCATCGCGCGCATCGCAGTCCTGCCGAAGAAACTCTCCTTGCGTACGTCACACCAGGACCGAGCCCAGGACCAGAACCCGAGCCCACGCCGGGGCGTAACACGTGGCCTGACTGTGCACCGCGCCATTCATTGAGCGATCGAGCGAGCGAGTGCGCGATCGCGATCGTGGAGGCAGGTGGAGAAAGAAAGCGCCACGTAGCCTGCTCGCTGCAGACGCGCCGTGTGTGCAACCGCCCACGGAACCTGAGCAAGACAGAGAGTGTCTTTCACGGGTCTTTCAAGCATCTCGACCAGGGGTCTTTCAGGTGCATCGTTCGAGAAAGAAAGCGAGGAGCGAGCTTGAATTGCTTGAGCAAGCAAGCAAGCACGCACGCAAACAAACAAGCAAGCAGCCTCCAGTCTGGGCTAGCGCTCGCGAAGGAGAACAAAGGGAGCCCACGGTGCTCTCGAATCGACCGACGAACGAAGACTCCAGCCTTCAACGGAAGCTAGGCGAGACAGGAGCCAGCCGGTGCTGACGTTTCTCCTTGCTTCTCTGCCTGTCTACGTACCTGCCTGCGTGCCTGCCTGTAGTCGACCATCCAACGCGATAGCCAGCCAGCGCGCAGCCGAGCAGCCAGTCACAGCCAGTCCTTCACTCTGCACGACTTGGCCTCGTTCGAGGCACGATCGTCATCCATTCGGTCGGCCACTGATCTGAGCCTCCCTCCCACTCTCTCTCCACCGTGCTCGCCTCACCCCAAACCAGCCCAGTCTGCGACGGGTGGTGACAAACATAATAAGAGACACTGTCCCGGACAATAAACAACCGCAACTGACCCTTCCGCCACCTACGTGGCACGTCAGAAGCCAGCGACAACAAGCGCCAAGCCCGCTTTCTCTCGCGTTCCTCACCTCTTCTTCTGATCCTTTTTTTCCTGTTCGGGCTCTCATTGCTTCGCCCCAGGCTCACTTGCTGCTCCGGCATGACACCGCGCGCAGTGGACGCGGCGCGCAGGGCCGAGGACCCCGAGGACCTCGTCATGCTCGCGCGCAGACTCTCCTTTTCGGCGTGCCTGCGCAGCGAGAGTGGCAGCGAGGACCTGGATGAGGACTCCGTCTTCGCGAGTGAGCGGAGCGGGAACAGCTTGCTGCTCGAAGAGGAACCGACCGCGGAACCCGAGCCGCAACGCGCCAGTGGGGACGGCTCCTCTCGTCGGTTGCGGCACAGTCTTCACATCCTCAACACCACCACCACCACCAACAACAACAACAATAACAATCACAACGAAATTGACGCGAAAACGAGAACCCGTAAGCCAGCAAATCCCGTTGCCAGCACCATGGCCGTGCGCAGGCAGAGCGCAGCGGGAGAAGCACCGATGATGCTGTCCAGCACGCGCGCCATGACGCGGACGCCGCCAAAGTCGCGGCGCACGGGAAGCAGCAACGAGAGTGAAGAGCAAAAGTCCCAAGAACAGGATGGCGCATGGGCACCCAGCAGGGACGATATGAAGAAGTCGAAGGCACCCGCGGCGAGGACGTGCGAGCGCCGCCGGCGCCCGCGCCCAGAGACGCGGAGGCGATCGCTCGGCGATGTGCCCACGACGTCCACCTGGCAGACACGCCTCTGGGCAAGCCTCAACTGCCCCGAGATCGCGCCGCGTGAGAACAATCGCCTTGAAAAGAGTGTGCAGCATGAGATCCAGCGCACGAACAACGCAGCGCTGGTCGTCAAGAAGCTCCAGCTGCTTCTTGGCGAGGTCGCGCCCGCACCTGCGGCATCACAGCAGCAGCAAAAGCCCTCGAAAGGAATGACCCGGACCGCGAGGCGCCGCGCCATGACGGCGCCGCGCGTCGAAACGAACCTCAGAGCCATCGACTTTTTGCGGCGAAGCGTAGACACCACGGCTCGCTTTCGGCCCACAGCGCCTTCATACGACCCGGTCACCCCTCCTGCGCCGCTGCGCAAGTCCATTCGAGAGCCGCACCACCACCGCGGTTCTCACCCCTTATCCACCCCGACCCCGAGCCCGCGCTCCGGGCTCGTCGTCCGAACCTTGGCGCCGAGCCGCGAGCTCGTGCGCTCCGATGCTTGCGAAAGACTCGCAATCGCGGGTACTCCCGTTGTTCCGGTCCGCAAGTCGCTGCGCGAGTGCAATAGGGCACCCTTCATGTCGCCATCTGATAACAAGGTGCGACTTGCGCGCCACCTCGAGCGCGCCGGAAGCCCCTCGATGAGTGAGAACGATGCTCATCTCGACAACCTTCCTTGCGACGGCTCTGGCGCATCTTTCACGCCCAAGCCGCCCGCAAAGCCTCGCAGCCCCAGCAAACACCATGGCTTCAATGCCTCTGTACATGTCTCTCGCAGAATCGTGCGCAGCACCACAAATTAACCTAGTTGTAGTACATATAAACAAACCCCTCACCACGGCGGGCACATGACGCGAACTTGCGTGCGTCTGCTCGACCTCATTTATGATGATCTTTGAATTCTTTTTTTACTCTTACCGATATCTAGTAGTATTACATTTTTGCTACTTCTTTCCATTTATTCTATTCGTTCATGACAAGCTCATGAATCGAAGAAAGAAGAAGAAAACAATCCACAGACTCGCAAACTCGTACTCAAGTTCTCAAATTAACAAGGCCGAAATATCACGGTTGAGCTCGGTAAAGCTTCCATCAAGAGACACAGACTTTCCTCCAACAAGCTTCACAAAAATTTTGGAGATACAAGGCACAATCGAAGTTTGAAGCAACGACATGCAAGGGAAAAGAACAAGCTGACGATGAAGGCTCAAATCGGAATTATTCTTTTCTTTTAAATTTATTACATGGCAGGGGACATCGAGGATGTCTCCCCGCGTGGAGGCCATTTAGCGAGACGATGATCGACATTGAGAATCAATCACCCAGCATGACTTTGTAAGCTTCTCGTGTATAGGCTCATGCAACTGGCCTGTGGAAGCGTGGGATATGAGTCTGGCCTGTGAATGTACAGACGCTCGCTTAGGCAATGGAAATCTTGTGGACGACAGGCTGCTTCTTGGGGACGGAGATCTCCAGTACGCCGTTGGTGAACGTGGCCGAAATGTGCTCAGCGTCGAGCTCCGACTCAAACTCAAGCTTGCGTCCGCCACGCGGGGCCGTACGCTCGCGAAGCAAAAAGGTTGTCGCCTGGCGCGTCGCCTGAGCCGGCTCGTTGGGCGCAGCCTCCTGTTTCGTCTCGGCGTGGTCATCCGACTCCTTGGCCTCGTGCGTGGGCGAGGAAGGGGCGCTCACCTCGTCGCCGTCCTGCATGTCGCCCTGCTTCTTGTCCTTTGCCGCCTCGATCTTCTGTTTTTGGGGCTGTGCAATCGAAATGCTCAAGGTGCGCTGCTCGAGATCAAGCTTGACATCGTCCTTGTTCACGCCGGGAAGATCGCAGCTGACAATGTACTTGTCTTTGGTCTCGCTCACATCGATGGGAAAGCCAGCGACATTGGGCCGCTGCTTGGAGGAGCCACGGTTGACGCGTTCGAGCTCATTGAGCGCCATGGTGATGGGGTCTCCGCCACGAAGATAGATCATTCTCTTGGTTCTTTCTTTCGCTCTTTCGCTCTTTCGCTCTTTCTTTGCTTGCTTTGCTTGCTTTGTTTGGCTCTTGTGGCGATCGTTTCGGGTCTGCTTGCTCTCGCTCCTGCCTGCCGGAGCATCCTCGTCCTCAATCATTGGCGGCGTGTCGGATCGTCGGAGTCCCAAGGGCCCGAGGTCATCTTTCGCGAATTTTCCTGGACCCAGAGATCTTTCGCGATCTTCTCGTCCGCTCACTCGCCAGGTCACTAGCACTTGCGGCACGAGCGCGGCGAATTTCGCGAAAGACACCGCATCGCTGGCGCTTGCCACACGCGCATCCGACCGAATTCTAGAAAAAAAGATTGCGCAGCGGAGGCGAGTGTGCCGGTGAAGCGCGATGCTAGCTAGCATCGCATCATTGGATCGATGTTCTCATGCGTGAAACAGAGAGTGTGTACCTGAATTACGAGTGAGGTCACTTGGAAGGAAGGAACTTTGCGCTACAAACGCCAGGGGTCAAAGTTTGCGCCACAAACGTCAGGGGTCAAAGTTTACGCTACAAACGTCAGGGGTCAAAGTTTGTGCTACAAACTGCCAACTCAAAGAAGTTTTAAATCAAGAATACAACTCTCGTCCCAAGTGCTCGGGACTTTCAATTCCAACATTACAAATTATCAAGCCACAGGATCCATGAAACGAGGACATCTCCAGACGTACAACATGCTCGAACTGATTTATCAAGCAACTCCGGGCCTTGCACACTGTTGAAGTGTCCCATTCCAGTGATGTGCAAAGAACGAATAAGCTTTGGGCGAAGATTAAGTGTAAAGAATGAATAAGCTTTGGGCAAAGATCGAGCGCAAAGATCGAATAAGCTTTGGGCGAAGATCAAGTGCAAGAAACAAATAAACTCTGGGCGAAGATCAAGTGCAAAGAACAAACAAGCTCTGGGCGAAGATCAAGTGCAAAGAACAAATAAGCTCTTGGCGAAGATCAAGTGCAAGAAACAAATAAGCTCTGGGCGAAGATCAAGTGCAAAGAACAAATAAGCTCTTTGTGAAGATCAAGTGCAAGAAACAAATAAGCTCTGGGCGAAGATCAAGTGCAAAGAACAAATAAGCTCTTTGTGAAGATCAAGCGCAAAGATCGAATAAGCTCTGGGCAAAGATCATGCAGAAAACCGCAAGACAAGGCGATTTTATCTCTTCTCGACGACTTCAAGAGGAGTCTTATTCGTCTGTGAGATCGATTTCATCATCAAGTCTCACGAACCCCGTTGATGAACAGGATGAGTGCCTTCTCTTTGGCGCAGGTGCTTTTACATCGGCGCTTCCACAACACACTTACCGAGGACAACGTCTTTTTTTCTAACCACATCGTGAACCGCAAGATTGGTGGTGCATAACGCTGTCATTGTGATGAACGAGACGTCAATGGATAGACCCCCCCAATAAACAACACCATCATTCGAGGGCTCACATCGTGCACGAAGCGGCTGACGATCCAAGAGGGAAAGGTCTCCTTTTGTGCATGCGTTTGTCTCTCTGGCAAGATGTCGCCGATAATAACTTGAAATGGCTGCCTTTTCCAGCCCAGATGCTTCAGGATTCGGGGATGCCCGTCCCACTCGTACCGCGTCGCCCGCAGCCTGGTGTTCACCCGGGGCTGAAGAGAGGACTCGCCTCGCGGATTTTGGGCTGTCGCTACCTACCTCCCTTGCCGCCCGCCCTGGCTTATCAGTAAAGGGATGGCTGCATGCATGGACACTCGTCGCTCTTGGGCAGGCAGGTACGACTACCGCCACTCGTGGCCACGAGGCAGGCGACTCTCTGGTCGCAGACCCTTGGCTGTCGGCCAAGCGCGGTGGCTGGCGAGGCGTCCGACATGCCAACTAGCTAGCTAGCTAGCTAGCTAGCTAGTGGCGCAGTTGCACTCAGGCTGCTCTGTCGCGCCAGCCATGTCCTCCCGCCGATCCGGACGTCTTTCTCCCTGCACCCAGCCACGCATCCATCCACCCGTCCGTCCATCCATCCATCCATCCATCCCGCACGCCGTCGCGATCCATCGCTCCACGGCCCCTCGCTCTCGTCTCGTCCCTCGTCTCGCTCGTCCCGCTCGTCATCATCATCATGCGCTCGTGCTCATGCACACACACGCTCTGCCTCCAGCTAGCTGCATGGCCGCGCCACGCGCTCCGGCGTGCTCCTCTCCTTCCCTCGCCTTCAAGTTAGTTAGTTCGTTGCCTTGCCAGAATGCATGCCTTGCCAGAATGCATGCCCCTCCCCCACTGGCAGGGGCAGGCCGCGCGCGCACACGGACGGGAAGAACAACTTCTTCTTGCTGGGCAGGGAGGGCGGAGTTTCGCCCGGCCGGACTGCGGACTGGCTGGCGCGCACAGGCTGTTTTGCTCGCTCGTGGCGCGGCTCTGCTGCGATTTGGTTTGGATTGCTCGGGTTTGGTTTGGATTGCTCGGGTTTGGTTTGCTTTGGTTTGCTTTGGTTTGCTTTGGTTTGCTTTGGTTTGGTTTGCTTTGCTTTGGTTTGCTTTGGTTTGCTTTGGTTTGCTTTGGTTTGGTTTGCTTTGCTTGGGTTTGCCGTGCCGCCCCGCGTTGTTTTGCTTGGCCGGGCTTTGTTTTGCTCGGTTCTGCGTGGTTTCCTGCCCGCCTGGACGCGGCTTCGTGATCGGCCGCGCGTCGCGATCATGTCTGCTCCGCGCTGCTTTGCTCCGATCCGGATCGGGGCGCTCGCGGAGAGCGACGCGAGCAGCGGCAGGGTGGGCAGCCGGAAGCAAGCAAGCAAGCAAGCAAGCAAGCGCGTCTGCGCGAGCAGGCAGGCTGGCTGTGCACGCAGAGGGAGGGAGGAAGTACCGTCAACTTCGCGCCCGCTCTGCCGCTTCCTTTCTTCCTTTCTTCCTTTCCTTTTTCCTGGCCGGCTGCTCAAACCAGGCAGGTGGTCTGATCTTCTCCGCCAGGGACGCACCGCGCTCTTCTCTTCTGTGGCGCCGCTGCGGGGCTCTAGCGGTCAGCAGCGGCTAGCTGGCAGGAGAAACCGACCAACCAACCACCCGCCCGCCCGCCGCCGCGGCCGGTGCCAGCGCCGCGCTCGACATGCCCGAGCCCGGCGTGCTCGCCATGCTTGACGCGCTGAGGCTCGAGAGGCTGGAAAGCTTGGAAAGGCTTGAAAGCTTGGAAAGGCTTGAAAGCTTGGAAAGGCTTGAAAGCTTGGAAAGGCTTGAAGGCCTGGGAGGCTTAAGCCTGCCGAGTTACTTCTCCTTCTTCCTGTCTGCGCCACTTCTTTCCTTCCTTCCCTCACGCGGCACCGGCTCCGCCCCGCGCCAGGCCGCGCGCATCATGATGTACGTGCCCGCCCGCGCGCCGCGGCCCCGCCCCGCGCGGCCGCGGCCGGCCAGCTGTGCAGCTGTGCAGCCGGAGCTGCGCAGAGCGCGCTCGCTAGCCGCGCAGCCGGAGCAGACCTGCGGCGCGTGCGGCACGTGCCGGGTTTCTCTTTGTCGGAGGCGAGGAGACGGGGCGCGCGCGCGTGCATGAACGAATGCGAGCGACCGACTCGAGCTGGCTGGCCCAGGAGGCCTCGGACGCGCGCGCCAGCCCGACGTACCGAGGCAGCTGCCTTCCTCGGCGGCAGCGGCGACTGCGGAATCAGCGTCCAGCCAGCCAGCCAGCCAGCCAGTCCGGATCGCGCTCAAGTTGCTCGCTTGCTCGCTTCAACTGGCTCGCTTCAACTTGCTCGCTTCAACTCGCTTGCTTGTACTCCGCCAGCTCGATCTAGCTCGCCCGCCCTCTCCGTGCTGCTTGCTCGCTCGCTCGCTCGCTCGCTCGCTTGCTGGCCATCCGTGCTGCTTCCCGGCGGCGTCCGCTCGAGTGCGCTCGAGTTCTGCGTCCATCGACCGAGCGAGCGGCCGACCGGCGGGTCGCTCGCTCGCTCGCTCGATCGATCTTCGGTTGCTCGCCCCGGAAGTGCTCGCCCGGAAGGAGGCGCAGGAAGAGCGCGAGCAGCGCAGAAGGCGAAGGAAGCTCGCGCCGCTCTCTCGAGCAGAGCGGAGCTGCGCGAGGACGCGTGCGTTCTCTCCCTCTCTCTCTCTCTGGGCTTGGCGCAGACTCGGGGCTAGAGCAGCAGAACCGAAACAGCAGCGGCGGCAGCAGCAGCGGCGGCAGCAGCGGCAGCAGCAGCAGCAGCAGCGCGGGCGACCTGGAGGCGGCAGGCCGAAGCGCGCGGTCCAGCCGGCGGCGACGAAGTCGGAGAGCGCGCGGGGCGAAGATGGCGCGCATGGGGCAGAACGCGAGACGCAGCTTGAGCAGGCTGAGCGTGCGGCTCACGCGCAAAGCATCGCAGGCGGACACGGCCACGGCAGTCCGCGCGGAGAACAGCAGCAAGGGCCCCCGCGTGCGCATGGGCGTCGCGTCGGTGCCCGGCCGGAAACGCAGAATGGCCGCGAGGGCCTCCGAGGGACTCATTGTGGGCAACGAGGACCGCGTCGATGTCGACCGCGAACTCGGGCTCACCGCGGTGATCGACGGCCACGGTGGATCCCTCTGCGCCGACTTTCTCGCAAGACACGCGCTCGAGCGCCTCCGCGAGGCCTTGTCCTCGCGCGGCCTGCTCGAGGCCATCCGCCGCCAGAGCCGCAGCCCCATCTTCACCGAGGGCCAGCTTGAGGAGGACTCGAGCGCCGACGACGACGACGACTGTGAACACGACGTAGACCAGCTCTTTAGCCACGAAAATGACGAGGGCGACGAAGAGCAACACGTTCGCCACGCCTCGGACGCCGGCCTCGACGAGAGTCTCCAGGGGGTCCACGATTCGCTCAAAGAGACCTTTGCCGCCCTCGAAGAAGAGTTTCGCGAGATCTGGGAGCGCACCGGCGAGACGAGCGGGGCCTGCGCCCTGCTCAGCGTCGTTTTCGGCAACATGTGCGTCGTCGCACACTGCGGCGACTGCCGCGCCGTCTACCGTCCTGCCTCCCAGCGCTCCCATCGTTTGCTTCGCCGCAGTCCCACGCTGACGATCCAAGCCACCGACGATCACCGCACTTCCTCGCCTGCCGAGTACGACCGTATTACGGACGCCGGGGGTGTCATTTCGAACGGCCGCATCGACAACCTCAGCCCCACCCGTACGCTTGGCGACTGGGACATTAAAATGCGCGTCGGCGAAGGCATTGTCGTGGCCGAGCCCCAGGTCGTCGTCATTCCCATCACCTCCCCGGTCCTCATTGTCCTTGCCACGGATGGCGTTTGGGACTCCATGTCCAACAAGCGCGCCCTTGACACGGCTATTCGCGAGCTCAACCTCAACGAAGGCAACTATAATTCAGCCGCCAAAGCGCTCGCCAAAACCGCTACTCAAGGCACAAATGACGACGCTTCCTGCGTCCTGCTCCACATCGAGCCCTGAAGAATATTTATAAGCCTTTCCTCCTCGCACCTCGCGAGAAAAGAGCGCGCGCGGGGGGGAGGGGTCCCCCCCCCCCCCCTCCCCCCCCTCTCTCTTAGAGACACGCGCGAGTGCTGTCTCTGTCATGTTTTCATTCTCCCTATTCTCCCTTTCAATTTATTTTATTCGCTTTTCAGGTTGATTGCTCGAAAATATCAAAGACCGGCTCACGATTTGATGCAAATCCAGCGGGGAGCAATGAAAGACTTTTGCTGCTTACATGTAAGATTGAAAAGGTATGTGTGTGTGTGGTGCACGTTCTTCTAGTCCAATCCAACTACACATTTTGCTAATCTTCTTTCTTAGTTTATTTGTTTCATCTTGGCCACCTCAAAAGTCGTCGTCTGATCCTGCTGCTTGCGCCTGATACGCGTCAATCTTCTTCTGAAACTCGGGATCAAGACCCATTTGTCCGAACGAGGCGAGCAATTGCCGATTCAGACGATCAGTCTGCGAATGTTCTGCTTGCGAGTTATCTACGCTCGCAAGTCCACTTTCGTCCTTGACCTGCTCGTTCCCTTCTTCATTCCCTACGTCTTTTTCTTGATCACCTTGAAAGCGAGGGTCGAGTCCGGCCTTGTCTATCTGCTCATCCGTCTGCGACTTTTCTCCATTCGCGGTACCGTTCTCATTTGCTGTTTCCGAAGCCGGGGGGGCAGGTGGAACAACGCAATCCGGCCCGCCAACTGAATCGGAATCTTCGTCCTCACCCTCTTCTTCTTCTTCTTCTTCTTCTTCTTCTTCTTCTTCTTCTTCTTCTTCTTCTTCTTCTTCTTCTTCTTCTTCTTCTTCTTCTTCTTCTTCTTCTTCTTCTTCTTCTTCTTCTTCTTCTTCTTCTTCTTCTTCTTCTTCTTCTTCTTCTTCTTCTTCTTCTTCTTCTTCTTCTTCTTCTTCTTCTTCTTCTTCTTCTTCTTCTTCTTCTTCTTCTTCTTCTTCTTCTTCTTCTTCTTCTTCTTCTTCTTCTTCTTCTTCTTCTTCTTCTTCTTCTTCTTCTTCTTCTTCTTCTTCTTCTTCTTCTTCTTCTTCTTCTTCTTCTTCTTCTTCTTCTTCTTCTTCTTCTTCTTCTTCTTCTTCTTCTTCTTCTTCTTCTTCTTCTTCTTCTTCTTCTTCTTCTTCTTCTTCTTCTTCTTCTTCTTCTTCTTCTTCTTCTTCTTCTTCTTCTTCTTCTTCTTCTTCTTCTTCTTCTTCTTCTTCTTCTTCTTCTTCTTCTTCTTCTTCTTCTTCTTCTTCTTCTTCTTCTTCTTCTTCTTCTTCTTCTTCTTCTTCTCCCTCTTCTACTTCTCCATCATTCTCGCCATCGTCTTCGTTTTCGTCTTCGTCTTCGTCTTCTTCTTCTGATGACGATTCCATTGGCGGGAGATCCATGCCGCGAGCTTTATTTTCCTCAGCCCGGCGTGCCTCGCGCTCGAGAAAGTCCTTTTGCACAGCGAGCACGCCCTGCGCATCCTCGCAAGCGCTGTACTTTTCGAGCAGCTCCTCGTTGAGACGAATGAACTCCTCGCCCCATCCAAAATCCTGCAAAAGGTCGTGCGCCTCCTGCTTAAAATTCGTAATGTACAGCGTCGCGCACATGGCCTCGGCGCATGTGAGCTTGCCAGGGCGTCCGTAGTTGACGGGATTGGCAGCCACCAAAAAGGGCAGGAGCCGAGGGTGGCCCTTGAGACGGGCAAAGGGAACCTCGTCGAGGCGCGCCCACGAGCAGTCGATGGCGCTCGCGCCGCAGGTTTCCACAATCTCGCGGTCCTCGGGCGAAACACATTGCGTCCCTAGCGGGGAGAGCACCACGCCCTGAAAACTCTGCCCAATCTTGAGCGTGCGCAGGTAGCCCTGTCGCGCCAGCTTGCGCCCCGTGCAACGCTTCGCGTCGCACTGCTCAAAGTCCCACATAGCCAGCTTGATGGGAAAGTTTCGCTCGCGTCGCGAATCGCGCTCACGCTGAGCCGTCTTCCGGCCGCCGCCGCCGCCGCCACGCCGCCGGCCGCCGCCGCCGCCACCGCCACCGCCGCCCTTACGACCGCTCTTGCGCGCTCCAGACGCCTTCATGGCGCCGCCACCCGATTTCCAATGCGCTGGTCGTGAACGCGACTCGCAAGCTCTCGCTTCTCGCGTGCCCTCTCTCCACGTTTCTGCGGACAGGACTCGGCACACCACGGCACGGCACGTGTACCCTTGCTTCTCGCGCGAAGGGCCGCGCTTCGTGCCAGCTCCCTCGCCAATCTCAGTGAATTGAATTCAAGGTCTGTTGACCCGAGCCTCATTGGCGGTGGGCGGGCGGTCCATTGTCAAATCCCACGCTTTCACATGTCGTTCGTAAACGTGCAGAATGGCTCTGGAGATGAGAGCACGCGCGTACGCGCAAGCTTCGTCTCATCCACAGAGCTCAGCAAGAGATGGACAAGGACAGCTCTCAAGCTTCTCTCTCTTAATTGAGCTGTCAGCAGCCACAGGATGTCGAGAGAGCTCAATAAAATTAGTTTCTGCGAAAGACATCAAGATAGATCCCAGAAAGATTCACCGACGGCAAAAAGTAATTGGCGCGCCATTCACGAAAATGTATATGGGCTCATCTTACCTTACGTACTAGATTATCTTGCGGCGAGCGTGCACAAAAAGAAATGCCAAGGTGTGTAAAAAAAATTGATCGCCTCAGCTTGCTTGCTGCACGTCCGAGCTCACAGACGGGCGCATTTGTAGGTCAAGTGCGTCAGCACAGTTGCTCAAAGGTCGCGGATGGACTTGATATCGTGGGATCCAGACGAAGACGAACCGGAAGAAGACGAGCCGGAGCCGTCGTGATCATCAAAGTGCGAGGCGGCGCCCGAACGCGAGCTGTTCGCGCCGCGGTGCAAGGGGCCCTTGGCATCATTCTGGGCCTTGGTCAGTGAGGTAAAAACCGACATGGCCTGGGCAACCATGCCGGCCGGGTCGCCGACATTGGCAGGCAAGATCACACTGTTGCTCTTCTTGGCAAGGTTGCCAAAGGCGTCCAGGTACTGCTCCGCGATGCGCAGCGTGGTGGCGTCCATGCCGCCAGGCTTTTGGATAGCATCGGAGATGATGCGGAGACCCTGCGCAGTGGCCTCGGCGCGAAGCGTAATCTTCTGGGCTTCGGCCTCGGCCTTCATGATCACAGCCTGTTTGTGGCCCTCGGCCTCGTTCACCTGGGCCTGGCGGTCACCCTCGGACTGCAGGATCTCCGCGCGCTTGCGGCGCTCAGCCTCGGCCTGCATGTCCATCGACTGCCGCACGCTGGGCGGCGGCGCGATATCGCGAATCTCGTAGCGAAGGCACTGCACGCCCCACGACAGTGCCGCCTCATTAATAGAATTCACAATTGAGCGATTCAGATTCTCGCGCTCCTCAAAAGTCTTGTCCAGCGTGATCTTGCCCAGCTCGGAACGCATCGTCGTCTGCGCCAGCTGCACCACGGCGAAGATGGCATCTTCCACCCCGTACGAAGCATCGTACGGTGAGACCACCTTGACGTACAGCACACCATCAATGCTAATCGTCACGTTGTCCTTGGTAATAGCCTGCTGGTTAGGAATGGGAAAGGCTTCCTCCTTGAGCGAGTGTACGTACGCAATGCGGTCCACCACGGGGATGAGGAAATGCAAGCCTGGCTCGAGGATCTTGAAGAATTTTCCGAAGCGCTCCACCACCCACGCGCTCTGCTGCGGTACGATCCGCACGCCCAAGTTAACCGGCAGTGGCTTTTTGCTCGACGGGAAGCCCGAGGGATGCTGCCCATAGGGGGCGCTCATCGACACGGACGAGTGCACTTGCCGCTGCGTCGGCGCGCCTCTCGCCAGGGCCCTCGGCGCCGCCGTGGCGTCTCCTGTCGCGGCGAGGGCTCTGGTCGCGCCTCGCGTCCACAGCGTCCTCGTCTGCGCGCGCATCAGCATCTGCGCTGCTGCCGCCGCCGCCTGCGCGCCCGCCGCCCGCCGCCGCCCGCTCGGCCCGGCCCGGCGCGCGCCGCTCTGCCCGCCGCTCGCCGGAGCGCGAACGAAGCCCTCGAACGTCTGGTCCGCGTCTGCTTGCTTGCCTCCGCTCGCCTCCCTCCTTCGCTTCGACTCCCTCTCTCCCCCTCTCTCTTTGCCTGCTGCTCGAGCCCGGTCAGCCAAGTTGACTTTCTACTCGAGTAGTATACGTATTCCTGCTCTTCTTGCGGCCACTGTAGGAGGGAGGGAGCGCTGCACTGCACAAGGACGGGGAGCAGGCCGCCAGGATGGATGTGCAAGGCGAGGGAGGCGGATCGGGACGTCGACAGCTGGGCCTTGAGCTGCGACGGAGAAAAAGCGCTCGGAAGAGAATGGAATGGAATGGGATGGAATGGAATGGAATGGAATGAGAAAGGAGTGGCAAAGCGGAGCGAGCAGGGCCAGTAGGGAGGGGGAGAAGATCATGGGCGACGGACGGTAGGTTAAGTGCTGGCTTCGGATCCAAAAGAACAACGCAAGCGAGCGAGAGCGAGAGCGGGAGAGAGAGAGAGAGAGAGAGCGGGCGAGCAGAGACGAAGCGAGCGTGCAGAGAGAACACAGAGCTTCAGGCAGCTGCACATTCAACAGAATCTTTCGACTTCGGAAGCTTATGTCCTCACTCTTCACAAGCAGCTTGTGCTGTACGTACATTTGAAGACGCTGCTGTGAATATCAAGTGAATCGTGAAGTCCAACTTTTTCCAGGTGCGATTGTGGACTTAATTCGTATTTGTCTCTTCTACAAAGTGTTTGTAGCTGTCGACGAACCTCTTGCGAGCATTACATTTATATACCAAGGTAGTCCACCTTGCTTCAACGTTAGTTTCAAGCTTTGTCTAAAGAAAAATACAATTTGTTTGGCTTTGAAACATGCGGCCCACTATTTTGGAATGCACTAACTCTAAATGTCGCCCTTCACTCTTTCATTCCTTGCAAAATGCACTACTTTCTTTCTCCCCTTTGGCTCTCCAGCAATGCATATACATGCACACCCTTATGCCATGCCACGGTCCCAAGATTAACCAGGACAAGCTTACCAACCATCATGTACAAGAGGTATGCGCTTGTGAATCTTCCCCGAGGATTTGCTCATGTCGCCGTCTCTCTCTCTTTCTCTCTCTCTTGCTCTTTCGACGGACAGCGCATCTTTTGTTTGCCGTGTAATAGGCTAGTTCAAATGAAGCGTTGAAAATGACTTTCATAAGATTTTTTTGCTTCTTTTCATTCTTTTTTTTTTTTCTCATTCTCATTTGTCCGGTGAAAACTTGAGAAATTATCTTACTCTTAAGTGACAGACCGATCGGCCAGTTTGATCTAGGCCTAGTTCGCCGGATCTGATCTGATCTGTACGGAAAGTCGGTGAAGCACACGAAAGACCTCATTGGATCCGGCCATATAGCGCACTTTTGCTTTTGGCTTCTCTCTCACAGCTGCTCTGAAGCGGACTCATCATTGCATATCGGATCAAATTCGGTTCATCGGATCGCTTGGCGCGCGCCGCGTCAAAGTGACTCGCATAACGAAATCAAAAACTTGGCGCGACGCCGCCTTGCTTGCGCGCTTGCGTGCTTGCGTAGCTGTGCTCGCGCGGGGGGGGATTTGTCCATGCGCGAATCTGCGCCAGCGCATCGTCCCTCACACGGTGTCGCAGTACAGCGAGTTGACGGAGACCGCGTCGACAACGGCGACGTAGAGCATGCTGCCGCAGGCAGCACCATGGATGCATCCAGATGCAGACATCAAGGAGGCGCGCAAGATACCTGGCCCTGGACAGTATAGCCTGTCCAAACACTCTGACTTTGGCCTAGCGCCTCAATTGCAACAACTTCAGGTCCGGCGAACAGAGCGGCCCCTACAAATGCCATTGCGCGTCTCCAAGCTCCAGCCACAGCAAACCTCAAAAAAGTTGCTCATGTCCAAATCGCACGAAAGACTTGCCAAAATCACCATGAAGGGAATGCGCTCTATGGCGGCCAAAGACAGCCGGCACAAGAGCCCAACGCAATTCGATTTGTGGCCAAAATCAACCTTTGGGGTGGGCCGTACACCCGTCGACGGATGGGGCCGAGGCGTGGAGCCACGGTTCCCAGGACCCGGAACCTATGACGCGGCCCCAGAGGGCACCTTTGAGGCCAAGCGACGCGCCACCGAGAATTTTTCTTCTTTTGCAGAGGCAGCACACCTTGGCGCGACAGAAAGACGTCTCGAAAATCTCCGACAGCTGCAGATCAAACATCGCAAGGGCATCCTCGACATCGCAGAAAAGGGCATCTATGAAAGCGAGTCACGCCCGTCAACGGTGGACCGCCTGCAGCGCCGCAAGGAACACTTCAAAGGTTTGCTGGAGTCCAAGTCGAAATGCTTTGACGACATGTTTCGCCCGCGCACTTCCTATGTTCTCCCATGTCAAGCCATCGCGTCCCGCCGCGCACGACGTTCACCCAAGCCTTCGAGGGCCCTGCAAGCCCCCTCCTACGAGCTGCCTCCGACTCGACCTGTATCGCGGCAGGTCATCTTTTCGGGAAATAACCCCAGTGGAAGTTCTTTTGTCGATGAACCGGATGGAGCATACCCTGCGCTGCTAAGCAACTATGAATTTGCCACCGCCAGTCTTCCTGCGAGCGAGGCGTATGGTTTTGGACTCTTGGACGTTGATCCCTCGTTGGCAAACAGCAACCCAATTGCATTCGGGGCAGGCAAGCTTGGTCATCAGCATGGCTCGGGTGCTGCCACTACCGATGACGAGGACGACGACGATGACGACAAGTTCGACGATGACAAGACTGCATACGCTGACGGTGACAATGGCACTAGCGGCGACGCACGCAATGACAATCCAAGGCGAGGCCGCGGTCACGGGAATGCACATCTACGCCGATCGCGCAAAACAACCCAGGACGAATACGTCTCCCCCGTGCCCACGAGAGATATGTCGTTGGCTCGATTTCCGCCGAGCACAAACCAAGAAGACGAGTTCATTCCATCTGATGTCGAGCATGACTCTGATGATGACAACGCATATCTGGAAGAAGGACTCGCGTCTCCTGTACCAGCTTTTCGTCGCAGACACCCGCGTCCAAGAACTGTCCCTGCGCCCTCATCTTGGAAAACCTTCGATACGCCTCGAACAAATACAAAGCAAAAGTAATACTGCACATGACCTTTGGTTGAGATAAGCAAATAGATGAGAAACGCAATGTTTCGATACTTGGGGGGAAAAGGCAGTTATTGGAGAGGGTGAGGGCGGAATAGAAGCTGTACAGATCGTCAGAAATACCTTTACCTTTCATGCGCTTGCTACAAGCGCATTCAACTACGTCTTGCCGAGGAACCTCATTGTGCCGCGATCATCATTGATTCATTCAGTCATGGTGGGTGGAAGGGTTGAGGAGGGGGCAAAGAGGTCGAAAGAAATGTACGTCAGAGCCAAAGTGTCTCCGGTAAGTGTTACACAAACAAGCGACCCGCAGCGAGCAAGAGCACATCGGTGCTTATTCCGGCAGCACGAGACTCACAACCGCCGAGCAGCGGGTTAAATCGAAGCGGGCTTCCGACTTTACAACGAGGTCGGAGGTGCACGATCGTCCGCCGTGAGCTTGTTTGCTGCCATGGCTTTGGTGAGAGGCCCCCAAGACTGATCTACGAGGTTCTCGAGCTGCTTAAAAGCATGCCGGCGTTTCTCGACCTCAGCCTCGTAGGCGGCGTGCTGCGTTGCAAGTTCGTTTTCAACATCGGCAATTTCCTTTTTCGCCTTGGATGTCTTGCTCTGCAGTTCCTTATTGGACGCGCCAACCTGCTCGCGCTCCTTTTTGCTCTCGCTGAGCGCGTGCGAGGCAGCCGCGACCTTGAGTGACTTGGTGTTAGCCAAGCGCGAGACGCGGTCCTTGGTGATTTCAATTTGCTTCTCGGTCTCCTCTCGCTGACTCTGAAGCTGTCGAAGGACCTGGTCGTGGTCCCGGATCGATGTGTTCATATTCTTGGTCTCCTTGAGTGCTTGCTTGCAGCCCTTCATGCTGCCCTCCAAATCCTTGAGTACATCATGCAATCGCGTCATTTCCTCCTCGACGCGGGCGAGCGCCTTATCCTTGGCCCGCAGCTCCTCGAGACCGTCGCCGAGACGAGCGTTTTCTTCCCGTTCGGCGGCCAGCCGCTCGCGCAAATCAGAGAGCTCCGTCTTGAGACGCTCTGGCGAGCGCACGATATTACCCTCCATACGCTCTGTTTCCTGCGTGACATTGAGCTTTTGGAAGCGCAAGGTTGCAACATGGTCCTTGAGCTCGTTGCTCTTGGCCTTGAGCTGCTTTGTCTCGTGCTGCAAGCTGGCGTGCTGTTTGTGGCTCTGCTTGAGCTCGGCTTCGAGCTCGCGGCAGTTATTTTTCAGCTCATCGACACGGGGCTGCTCGGCCTCGCGCTTTTCGCGAATCTTGGCAATTTTGCTCTCGACCTCGTCGCACTCGCGCGCCACTTCTGCCTTGCGTTCCAGAAGAGCATCCGTTTTGCCCGTGAGCTCCTCGCATTCCATCAAGCGCTCCTCGCGGAACTTGGCGAAATTAATGACGGCGCTCAAATTTCTGCGGAACCTCCGTGGGTCCGGCTTGGTCAAGTCAAGCAACGTTACGTCTCGCACGCCGGCGGCGCCCAAGAGCTTTTGCACGTAGCGAAGGTACGTGAGCTGGGGAATCGATTCCTCGTGCAGCTCAGGGAACTCGATGCGCCCCATCGCATCGTCATTTGGACTGTTGAGCTCTTCACGCGTTACCCCAATACAAACCTCGCAAAGCGACTCGTATACGGCGCGAACAGTTCCCGCGTTTGGTTTCTCGAGATCCTTGGCCGACAGGCTCACTTGCAGCTCCTCCATGCACATGAGGATCTCCTCGTCCACCAGCAGGGGAAACGAGAACGACTGTTGCTCATGCTGCCTGAACGAGGCCATCGTCAGGAGCTCTTGGGTCGGAACAGGATGGGACGGGTCGAGTCGCGCCGCCTCTCTCCGTCCGCCCAAGCTTCGAGGCCGCTCGTGGGTCCGAGACGGTGGCGCCAACGCGAGACCCTTGCGCTCCTTGGCAGACACGCAAGACGCGCGAGACGGACTCTACGAATACAGTTCTGTCGTGTCTCGTCTTTTCACGCCTGGTCTCCTTTCCACTCCTCTGGTCGCGTTTCGTTGTGATGGTTTGTTTGATTGTTTGTTTGTTTCTCCGTTTGGTTGTTGCGAGCAACGCAGCGGTTATACGCCCGAGTACAGGGCATAGTTTCCTATACAGTTCTGTCACTAGTTAGGACACTAGTTTATAATCTATAAGTTGTGGGACGACGCATGGTTAAGAGAGACCTTCATCATCAGCATACCGAGAGCGCTACAACCACGACGACGATGCGGAGTGAGTGAGCGAACGTACGGGCGAGCAAGAGAGAGGGAACGAGGGAGGGGGAGAGGGGCGCGGCGGGGAGCAGGTGCAGCAGCCCTCATCGGGAGGTCTACTTCGCCGTTTGCTATTCTTGCTACCAAGCCGCCAAAGTGATACCGTGAAGACAGACTCCAGTCTCTCACGCTGACGGCGGCGGCGGCAAAGACGTTCTTGCACAAGCAAGAAAAAAAGAAGAAAGAAAAGCACGGAATTAAACATGGACGGACGCCCTCGAATCGAAGGAACCAACATCATCTTTGACTATTTCGGTCTCCGTGAAGAAGGGTACAAGTACTTTTTATCTCATGCGCACATGGATCACATGCGAGGTCTCAATGCGAGCTGGAACTGGGGCGAAATTTACTGCTCGCACGAGACCAAAGCGATCGTCTCGAAAATGTGGCCAGAACTTTGCCCGTTTCTAATGGGACGTGACATGGAAGAGGCCTTTGACGTCATTCTCGACGCGGAGGGCCTCGTGTCTGTACAAGTTCGAATGCTTGATGCGTACCATTGTCTCGGGAGCGCCGTCTTTGTGCTCGACGGCTTCTTTGGCCGCGCCGTCTATACTGGGGATTTTCGGGCTGAACGACCTCTTCTGGATCACGATATCTGGCGCGAAGATCGGCCTGTCGACTATCTTTTTCTCGACAACACCTTGCACGCTTCGAGCATGCCGCAGGTGGACCGTGCTCACTGGCGTGAATTGCTCTGCGATCTGGTTCGATTCTACCCGCCACATACTCGCTTCGAGATTGGAATCGAGTCGCTAGGCAAAGAAGAGGTTCTCGAGTCACTGGCCAAGGCGCTCGACACCAAGGTAATCGTTTCACGCGATCGATTTGAAGTCATTCGTGACGTATCCGAACTCGACATTTCGTGCTTTGTATATGATGAAACCGACCACGCGCAAGCCCGGATCACGGTCGTGTCAAGACAAGCAATCAACGAGCGCCGCGTGGTGGAGCTTAACGCCAATCCAAGCGAGTTTGTGGTATGCATTCTTTTACAAGCGAGCGGGCCTAACGAGCGGCGTCAAGTGCGCTTTCAAGGCCCTTTTGCCCCAGAGACGCTCCGCGTCGATGATCGCGTACGCTTGCGACGTCTAGCCGCGGCAAAAAAGTCTCTCGATGATTTGTACAAGCGTCGCTTCTTTATTGTACCCTACACGCTGCATGCGTCGCGGTATGAGCTCGCCAATTTTGTTCGTGTCTTGCGCCCTCACATTGTGACAGGCATTGTAAGCCGAGAGCGAAAGGGAGACCTCTTGCAGTACATTACGCGCTGGCGAGGCCAGCCTTCAGACGATCATGTGGCGCGCCTCCGAAGACAATGGGACGAGTACAAGTCAATTGTTGTGCGCCAAGCTGGCGAGCAAAAAGCTGGAGCGAAGCGTCAGCGTCAGCATCAACGACACACGCAAGATCAGCAGAGGGAGGATCTTGTGCGGCTCATTACCAAGGCTCGAGTGTCCCGTAAAAACTTTGATACAACAGTCGCTATCCGCAAACTGCAGAAAGTGGCCCCGCCCGAGCAAGAGCCCATGGCCCACAAGACGAGCGTGTTCTCGCCAACAGGTGCAAAATCTAGTAAGGGCAATGTGGATGATGCAGAAAAACAAAGGGTTAACAATCCTTCATGTAAAAAGGAAATTTATTCACAGAAACGTGCGCAGGCCTCTATCGAAGAGCCTTCGGAAAGTGTACATTTCACAGGTCCCGAAAAGGGACGAACGCCTTTGGAAGCGGCACAACCTGCGCAAGAAGACGAGAATTTGCGTGACGTGAGCCGCGAAAATGCATTGCAAGGCGAGCAGAGCGCAAGGCGAGCAACATCATGGACCGGGCAAATGGATGTAATTGCGCGGAGCGTCGTCAAGCTCCGAAACTCAAAGAGTGAAGAGACATGGGGGCCACGTGAGAAATGCGCAGAACGTTTGCTGCTTGCCTTGATTGGCAAAACGACTGAGGAGTGCAAGGCGCGCTGCGAGCAACTTGACAAGGAGCGGGAAGTCTCCATCGACGCCGGCGACGAAGAGTCTTCCTCGGAAAACGAGGCTGGAGACGATGATTGTGTTATGAGGAGGAAACGCTTCAAGAAAAAAAGGAAAAGGACCAAGGCCGTGGGAAGGACGTGAAACCAGATCCGACCCACCAAGTTCATCTGACACAAAGATGCTGAGCCACCTCGCTGGCTGGCTGATCGCCTGACGTAGAAACGAAGAAAAGGAAAATGATGGTCTTTTGAAGAGGGACAAACACACACACAAAGAAAGCACGGGTAGGAATTGGGATAGAAAAGGAAAAGGGGCGGGGGTGGGGGGGGGGTAGGGTGGGGAGAGGAGGATCGTCTTGGCTACTTACTACTAAGCAGGTCTAGGCAGTCGTCCGCTTGGCCGTGAACTCATCGAACTCGTCGTCGATGCAGGACACACGGTAGCTCTCGCCATCAAAAACATTGGTCGCCGTGTAGGTAAAGTCCTTAAAGTCCTCGTTGACCTTGGACAGCGCACCATCAGCCGGCGTGGGAGTCACAGCGGCGGGAATGGTCGTAAAGGTCTTGTCAACATTGCGAGTGTCCTCGGTTCCAGCCACAACCGGTTTAAAAGGAGGCTCAATCTTCTTTTTGAGAAGAGCGTCAAAGTCGATAGAGGCGAAAAAGGGATGCGACTTGATCTCCTGCGCACCACGGTAGCCGAGACGCTGCAAAGGGTCACGCTGCAGCATTCCGCGGCAGATAGATCGCGCCTCCGGGTTCATGTGCGCGGGAAAGCGCAGATCCGCGCCGAGGATCTTCTTGTACATGCGATCCCGGTTCCGATCGTAAAAGGGAGGAAGGCCGCTGATCATCTCGTACAGCAGGGTGCCAAGACTCCACCAATCGACAGAACGGCCGTACGAGTTGCGGCGCAAGATCTCTGGAGCAAGGTACTCGGGCGTGCCGCAAAAGGAGCGCACGTTGTCGTCCGTGACGTTCTCCTTTGAGAGACCAAAGTCAGTGATGCGAATGTGGCCGTCGGCGTCGAGAAGGAGATTCTCCGGCTTGAGGTCGCGGTAGATGATGTTCATCGAGTGCACGTGCTCGAGACCAAGCGCAATCTCGGCCGCGTAAAAACGTGCGCGTTCCTCGCTGAAGCGGCCGCCCTTACTGAGGTAGTGAAAGAGTTCCCCGCCGTTGAAGTAGTCAAAGATCATGTACAACTTCTGCGTCGTCTGAAAGGCGAAGCGCAGACTCACAATGAACGGGTGATCGATCTCTTCGAGGATACGCCGCTCGGCCATTGTGTGCTCGAACTGCTTGCGTTTGAGAACCTGCTCCTTCTTGAGCACCTTCATGGCGTACACCTTGCCGGTGTCCTTTTTCTTGACCTGGATCACTTTGCCAAAGGAGCCCTTGCCCACCACGGTCATGAGCACAAAGTCCTCGAGAGACACCTTTTTCTTGGCGCTGTTCTCTGCGACTTGTGACATCATGGGCGACGGATCCGACTCTGAGAAGTCGTCTAGCCTGCCGTTGTCTGGCTGCAAATTTAACTCTGCGGTGCTGGCTGAGGCGCTGGCGGC
This sequence comes from Schizochytrium sp. CCTCC M209059, assembly GCA_000818945.1. NCBI lineage: Eukaryota > Bigyra > Thraustochytrida > Thraustochytriidae > Schizochytrium > Schizochytrium sp. CCTCC M209059. The sequence continues at coordinate 268,414 of KN805395.1, read as the reverse complement.
CGAGGTCGTGCTCGCCTGCTTCTTGCTGACATCTTTGGTCGCCGCCGCGGACCGCGAGGTGGCGCCCTTGGCCGGCTTGGCGCCGGTCACGGACTGGCTCGCCTGCGACTTTGACGAGAGCTTCGAGAAGCGCTTCCGCGAGGACGACTCGTTGCCCATCTTGCTCTTGCTCTTGCTCTAGCTCTCCTGTCTTCCTGGCCGATTTCCAGTCTACCTTCCTTCCCTTCCCTCCTTCCTTTTCGCGCGACGGGGAAAGGACGCAGGTCCCAGACTTCTGCTCGCCTGCCTGCCTGCCTGCCTCGCTCGCTCGCTCCTCGATGCTGGCTCCCGCTCCACCGCGGCGCAGCAGCCGACCGCTCCGCGCAGTCGCTCTCCGCGGGCAGTACGCACGCACGCACGCCGCGGCGCTCTTCTTTCTTAAGAGAGGCGAGAGAGATGAATGAATGAAGTCGCCTTTTTGCAGCGAGAGGCCTGCTCGCCGCCCTCCTGCACGCCGCCGGGACGCGCGCCTCC